>LPNX010626970.1:125755-157064 GCA_001517045.1 Pseudotsuga menziesii
GTGAACCCATGAATCCAAACAAAGTGCTTATTTCTAGAGCAATATTCCTCTTTGGAAGAAGAACAATGCACTCAACTGAATCATAAATATAAACAACTGCACGGTGAAAACTAGACCCATGTAGAGCAGTTGAAATCATCTAAAGAGAGAGCAATGGTGCTTGAGAATTCGAACCATGTGAGGAACACCCAAGAAACTGATATATTTCAGCCTTGAACAACAAACCATGAGTGGTAAAATCAGCCCCAAGTGTTAGGCTCAAGTGTCCAGGAGGATGCAGAATTTCTTCCTCTTTACTAGTTCTGTGAGGAGATGAGCATGTGACCAAAGGTAGAGAAGCCCTGGGACTGTGGAGAGTGAATGCTTGAGCTCCATAATCTGATATAGCTTCATAAATATCCAATAATTCAAAAAATCTAATATCAACAATCTCATAAGAGAAAACTAAGATCGAATCCTCGGCAGCAAAATTGAAGGAGACTTGCGGTGCTTGATTTGTCACACCAAAATTGAATAAACTTGTTACAAGAAATACTGTAAGATCTTGAATCTTAAAACCTAAACAACATATTATCATATCATAAAATAAATCAGATCCAAAAAGGTTCATATCAGATCCAAAACTATGAAGTGAAATCAAATCACCAGCAACAATTTTGAAGGAGGTTTGCGGTACTTGATTTGTCACACCAAAATTGATGAAACCAGCTACAAGTAGTACTGAAATCTCATGAACCTGAAATATTGAACCAATTAATATCACATCATATCTAAATAAGATCATATCAGACCCACATAATTCCATATCAGATCCAAAAGTGTTGAATGAAATCAAATCCCTAGCAGCAATTTTGAAGGAGACTTGCGGTACTTGTTTCTTCACACCAAAATTGATGAGAACAGCTACAAGCAGTACTGAAGGCTCATGAACTTGAAATCTTGACTTACATCATGAGATACCTCAGGAATTTACAATATCATTCACAACAATAAAATCAGGTGTTACAATAGTTTACATTGGAAAAGCATTCGAATGCATGACATGCAATTCGAATATATCCACTAGATCTAACTATAGCTAACTGACCATCTAACTCATGGTGTCTCAATCAATGTTGGAGTCCAATAGATCAACTCCCAGATGTCCAACAGCTTAAAAAATCAGTGACATCTAGTTAACACAGTGCAACTGAGTGTGGTACGTGGGCAAAGGCGCCTACTCCACATGCAGCCATGCATTATCCATGCAAAGATTGCGCTAGCTAACTGATTGTGAACTAATCGAAAGTAACTGGGGGATAACTAAGACTAACTAGTACTAACTCCAGCTAACTGAAGTAGGTTGGTGCTGGGACTCCCAATGGCTCCTAAAATGTAGGGATTGGTCTAAGAGGTGCCCAAACTGATGCATGCACATGAAGTGGCAGTTAACCTCTAGTAGTGTTCCCCACGCTTTAGTGACTGGTACACATGGCCCCATCAAGCCAAATGGACCTAATGGTACTGGTGGACCCAATTAATTAATTAAGGTTCCTAAGTTAGGATAAATAATCCAATAGAAAGTATGGTTAAGGGAGGATTAATAATCCTAACATTCACAAGTTCATGGGATGGACTACAATGAAACATTCGCCCCTGTTGTAAGAATATACTCCATAACAATGGTTTTGGCTATTGCATCTTTGATGAAATGGGAGGCACATCACATGGATGTGAAGAGTGCCTTCCTCCATGGTGACCTGGAAGAAGAGATCTATACGATACAACCCAAGGGGTACACTAAAGATTCCTCTTTGGTTTGCAAACTAAGGAAATCTCAGTATGGGCTCAAGCAAGCCCTAAGGGCATGGTATGCCAAGATGGATGCCTTCTTACTATCACATAAGTTCGAAAGGTGCAATTCTAACTGCAATGTCTACATGAAATAAAAGGGAGGTTGCTTACTACTCATTGTGTTGTATGTGGATGGCTTGCTCATTATCGGTGGTTCAGTTGCTGGATTAAGGGACATCAAGTCATTCTTGAGCAAGGCATTCTCCATGACGGATCTAGTGCTGCTAAGGAACTTTATTGGTATTGAAGTGTATAAAAAGGCTTCAGGAACATGATTAGATCATCCAGATACATAGGATATTTGCTCAAGAGATTCCATATGTCTAATTGGAAAGCAGCGTCCTTCCCCTTCTTATCTAGCATCAAATTGGAAGAAGGTGGTTCTACACCCCTAGTTGATAGTACTCTCTACAGACAACTGATTGGTAGCTTATTATACCTTACTCATTCGAGACCAGACTTGTCATATGTTGTGAGTGTTGTTTCTAGGCTCATGCAGGAGTGACATGACTTGCATTGGAAAGTAGCAAAGCGCGTATTGAATAATGTGCATGGTACTAGAGAGTTTGGGATTCACTATTTTATTGGTGCTCAGCTAGATCTGGTTGGTTTTACTGAATCGGACTGGGGTGGAGACAGTACTGACATAAAATATACTTTGGGGTTTGTGTTCATGTTGGGATCTAGACCAATCTGCTAGTCAAATAAGAAGTAAGCAGCTCTTGCTCTCTCTTCAGCCGAAGCAGAGTATCAAGGGGCTATGAATGCAGTTATTTAAGAATTTTTTATACATGGGATTCTGGTAGAATTTGGAAATCACACTTCTCCTTTAGTAAACATTTTTTGTGATAATCAAATTGCCATTAAAATTTCCATTGATTCAATACAAAAGCAACAGACCAAACACATTGAAGTCCATATGCACTACATCTGGGAACTAGTGCATAATAAGACTATCATTATGCATTACTGCCCTATAGAGAAGAAGGTTGCAGATATATTCATAAAATATTCACTGAAAAGAGATTTTTTTATCTCACGTCTCTTCTTGGTGTGAAGGGTTCATTTAATTTTGTTCCTAGTTCATTGTTCATTTTGAGGGGGGGGGGATTTTCCCATGAGACTTTCCTTATTTCTTCGGTTGATTGAGCAGTTGCTTTTTTGCATTAGATTGTATGGGTGACCTTTGGTCTCATTTGCTAGGGCCTAGGTTTTCCAAGTTTGGATTAAGGGGGGATGTTAGGATTATTTGCAATCCTCCCTTGTCCACCATCGTCTAAATGTCAATTTCCTAGCTTATGAGTATGTTTCCACTTCATTAGTGCAATGGAGAAGTTATATAGGGCCCACCTACTACTTATGCACAAGTCTACATGAGTTTAGGAGCTCAAAATGACAATCCCTATATTTTAGGGACCCGCACTAGGTCCTGGGAGTCCCATCATTAGTTCACCCTAGTGTGTGTTGAGTTATTCTCTAATGGGCCATAGGTAGTTCATATTCTGTTAGTCTAGCACCAACTTTGCATGATTTAAGGATATTGGGCACCTTTTCTCACCTACCTTGGTTAGTTAACTGATTGTGAGGTGTTTCAGTTATCCGAAGTTACACGAGTGAGCCTCCAATGGTGATTTTTCCACAGTTACTGATCTCTGGAGTCAATCCAAGTCATGGAATTCAAATCACTCCTAGAGGATTCAAATTCTCTTTATTGTATCATGGATGTATTACATATAGGTTAATTGTTATTCAAATATAGTTATGTTGTCCAATTTTTACCTATTGTATGAATAATTTCACCATTACTGTTTGACAAATCTTGCACTAAAAATCTTCCTCATTCATTCTTTCTTTTCACAGAGAGGTTCAATCTAGCTTGATAAATCTTGTGGCTTTTATAATTTAATAGTTTGGATTTGTTAAAAAATATAAATAAATAAAGATCAATTTTATTTTAAAACATGCATGCAATGTAGTGTAAATACAATGCACTACTGTGTTCTCTTGTCGGGTGCATCGGAACAGGGTTTTATAAAAAATTATCATGTCGTCAAAATAATCTTTAACCCTGTACAATGATCGTTGAAAAATTTTGCTGCAATAATATTTTTCAAACCCTTGTGAAGTTCTTCGGCTCTTCTCGTTGCTCAGAGGATCGGTGGTAGCACAATTAGTTTGGTTCTTCTGTTGTTTGGGTGCTGGCTCCTCTGCATGCTAGGTGGACTCTGTCCCTCAGTGAAGCTCAAATCGATGGAGGATTTTTGATACCCTGGGAGCAATTTCTTATTAGTTCTTTGAATTTGGATTTGGGAGTCTTGTGATTCTGATATCTCTATAGTTTTTAGTGCTCTGAGAGGTCTAGCATGGCTGATGGAGGGGGTTCCTCCCCTCTCCCTGAACTCACTGCTTTCAGGATACTAGTAGTAGCAAGAAACAGTAGGAAGCCCACTCATAATCAGCAGACATTTGTCAAGAAACTAGACAATGTTCCCTCAGTGGATCTACCTACGGAACAACCATGTCAAACAACCATCAATATTGCAGATCGAGGTCTGATTGGCCATTTTACTGGTCCTTAGCCATCTCCCAAGGCAATCGGTGGGTGGGTTCAAATAAAATGGAAATCCCTCATCTCATAAGGCATTCACAGTAACCTGATAGATAAAGGATATTATGTTTTTCTTTTTGAAAATTCAGAATACACAGATTTAATTTTTAGAAACGAGCCACATTTCATGGGCCCTCAAGGGCTTTACCTAAATAAGTGGACTTCAGACTTTGATCTAAATCAAGATTTCCCTTCTATTGTTCCTGTATGGGTTAGGCGGCCGCATCTTCCTCTTCATTGCTGGAATTCTAAGTCTCTTGGAGCTATAGGAAACACTTTGGGGAAGTATATTTATAGGGCTGAAAGTAAAGAACAATGCATTTGTGCTTGAATATGTGTTGAAGTGGAGATGGAGGTAGGGATTCATGAAGTGATTAAGTTGACAGTAGCAGATTGGTCACATGTGTAGGAGCTTGATTGTGAGCAATTTCTATTTAAGTGTAGACATTGTCATGGCTACGGGCATTTTGCCAGATCATGCAAGAAGAAAGTTGATGAAGAAGCTACCAAAGAGAAGGGAGAACAATGGACACAAGTCCAAAAAACAAGTTTAGCAAAGCAAGGAAACAATTCAAAGGGAAAAAGAGCATAAATGGGGTCGAGTAGTAATCCCACCAAACAAAAACAACATTAAATTGGAACAGCTCTGAAGGAAGTAACAACACAAAATAATTTCACCTGGATGCGGGTGTATGCCAAGTCATCATTAACATGGGGGAGGCTGACAGAGCCGCCCCCCTCGCCACATGAATTCATTATGCCTCTCCTCTTAACGGCGGGATTTTACTCCTGCATGAGACGTGGCTAGCTCTAGAAAAGTCGATGGGACTCGGTCGTCAACTTGCAACGAGGTTGCATTAACTTGCCATCCTGCTGCATGGGCCAACGTGCCCACCATTATCTTCTCTGTCTCGTCTATGGTAGGGTCATTTGTTCCAGCGGTTCTAGCACCTTCATCCTTCACTACTCTTAGTCTTTAGACCCCACTACAACCGTGCTCTCGGCTCTATTCTGCTCAACCCTTTTCTACCATTCTGCCATGTCCAGGAGGCAACGTGGAGTCCCTTGTCATGGCCGATAGGGAAGAGGTGCTCAAGCAGAGTGCCAAATCCCACTCTCATCTCATGCCAGTGAGGATGGTTTTGACATGGAAATTCCTGAAGAGATCTAGAGGATCCTCAATGCCTAGGAGGATGAATTATCCAAGGTTGTCAGTGCTTCCGGAAGAACCTTGGAGAGGAGGAGAAACTACTGGGTCTTCAAGAACCTACTCATCAGCCTCGTACTTCGCTTTCACCAGTCGGCTCCTGCCCCCCCTGAGCCTCAAGCTCGGCCCCTGCCTTTGTCTCCTCAAGTGGTTCCACCCACAGTGATTTCTCTACGAGCTCCACTATTTCCCTAGTCTCCACCCCAGCCTCTCCGTCCACCACCATTCCTCCACCACAAAGCTGCGCTTCCACTCTCCCAGCGAGAAAATTCACTTCCAACCCAATCTTGGCTAAAAATATTGTCCCTCTCCCTCTAAGCAGCCCCCTGCAGGTATTGACGAAGCGGATGACTCCACCAGTGATGAGGAGATGAACACCTCTAGTGACGATCCCGCAAACAGGCCAGGTGAGCCAGCGCAGCCAGCTTCCATAGGCTTTGGCTGCCCCGTTGTGGAGGAACCCTTCTACAAACCATAATAAGGTTTCTTCTTGTTTTCATGTTTTCTTTTGGCTATATGTGGCTCTGTAAGCCATACCCAGGTTTTTTCTTGCTTCTAGATGCACAAACTTGGATTCTGTTAGTCTGGTCCTTCCAAGAACAAGTGAGTTTTGTATATGTTTATCTTTTAGGCCTATTTTCCCTCTTGGAGGGAGTGTTCCAATTTTGCAGACCTGCTTCCCCTCTAAGAGGGAGGGTCCAGGTCCTCTCTGAACCTCTATGTCTGCTTCTCATGAGCAGGTCTACATCTCTGCACTGTAACTTCCTATGTACTATTATTGTTTCTTCTTAATAGATTAGCATCCAACTTACAAACAAAAAAACACAAAATAATTTCAATGTTTCGAGCAATCCAGAAGAAAAACCTTCAATTCTTTAAGAGGGAGAAGTTCCTCAATCTCAAGATCATACACTAGAAGAAAATAGAGCATCAGCTGAGTCGAATCTTGGTTCCCCTGCTGATGGATACTCTCCCACATATGCACAAATGGAAAAATAAAATAAAACCATGGAAAACTCTGGTTCATCTGAGAAGATTCTATTCAGAGGTACTCAAAAAAAGGACGCAAATCCCTTAAGAATATTCGGGATGAAGAAGTTGAATGCCTGAAGATGCAACGAATTCAAGCTACAATCGAGATGTCAATTGCCAGGAATACCAAGGCTAGACATTCAAAAGGAGGCCCTCTTCCTTCTTCCCATAATAAATAATGAACTTTGTCTCTTGGAATTGAAGAGGGCTTGGAAATTCATCGAAAGTGGAAGCTGTTAAATATCTCTTAAGAATGGCTCCTCCCGATGTTCTTCTGCTCCAAGAGACAAAAATAGACGAGGGTAGCCTTCTATCCTTAAGTAAAAAGAACTGGAAAAAGAAAGTAGGGTTGGCTATGAGTGCTCGAGGTTATTCTAGTGGAATTACAACATTGTGGATAGAGAATCTTTTCTCTCTGAAAAACACTCATGTAACGCGGCATTGGATTTTCTCCGAACTCCAGCATCTCCCAAGTAAGATTTCCCTTGCTCTTTTTAATCTCTATGTACCTATCAATTTCTAGGAGAAAAGAGAATGTTGAAATTCTTTGACATACTTTATTGCTGCGAATTATGTTTCAAATATCATGGTGGCTGGTGATTTAAATATCACGATGGATCTTAAAGAGAACAAAGGTGGAATCTTTGGGAGAGATCCCACGCTCAGAACGGTGGAGATTTGCATTTCACTATGGGTTTTGATTGATTTTAAACCAAAAAAAGGAAGATATACCTGGAAGAATAATCGAATTGTGGCAGCAAACATCTATGCCAGGTTGGATCGATTTCTGGTACAGAGCTCTCTATTGCTAGAAAACAAAATTATTATCTCCTCAAGTATATTTCCCAAGCTTACCTCGGATCATAAGTCGATAATGCTCCAGCTAGAATATGAAGAGGATATCGGCCCCATCCCCTTTCGGTTCAGTCCACTGTGGATTGTTAGAGATGGGTTTATGAGTATTATATCCAAGGCATGGGATATTACAGTATTTGGATCGCTGAAATTTGTGTGGGAGAGGAAACTTAAAAACAACAAAGTTGTGTTAAAGGAATGGGTTAAACACTCTCAAAAAATTCCAATCAGTGAAAGAAAAGAGGCCCTGGAAAACTGGAGGAAATCCAATTGGAAATGGAAGAATCAGGAATTACCTTTGCCATGTTGGAAAAAGAGCAAAAGCTCAATTTAACTCCTTTCTTGCATTTAGGCAAGAAGAAGAATAATGGAGATTGAAGTCACGTAGTACTTGGCTGGAAGCAGGAGACCATAATACATTTTTTTCCACAAACAGTACAGAGCTAGACTTCCCCAAAATCATATTTCGGAAATTTCCTCTCTTTCTCGTGGAACTTTCAAAGGTATTACTCAAATTAAACAAGCGATTGAGTTCATTTTCAGAGCCTGTATAGAAAAGATGGCTCAATTGATTCTTATTTAACCTCTAAATTTTTGGCCAATATTCCTTGGTTGTTGAGGGAGGATGAAAATGATGAGTTAATGAAGCCTTTTTCGGAGGAAGAGATCATTGATGTTATTTGGTCTATGGAGCAGGATAAATCCCAGGCCCTGATGGATTCTCTTTTCTTTTTTATAGAGTTTTTTGGACAATAATCAGGAAATATTTACTCTAGATGATCAAAGCATTTTAGATAAAATCCAAAGTGGGTGGATGCACCAACTCCACTTTCCTTGCACTAATTCCTAAAGAAGTTAACCCTTCTACTTTTGATCGATACAAACCTATTTCACTTTGTAAGGCATCTTATAAAATCTTCTCTAAACTATTAGCTAACAGGCTCAAACCTTTGCTTGGGAATTTGATATCACCTCTTCAAGGAGGGTTTGCAAAAGGGAGGCATATTCTGGACAATGTGATCCAAGTTCAGGAATCCATGCAATCTAGTTTTCAAAGAAAGGAGAACGATGTGCTAATTAAACTCGATATGGAAAATGTCTTTGATAGGGTAAAATTATATTTTCTTTACTCGATTCTCCATTCTTTTCATTTTATCCCTGCTTTTATAAATTCAATAAAAGCTTGTACCGATAAGCCTTGGATAGCACCATTGGTTAATGGTAAACCAACAAACTTCTTTCAAGCTACCATGGGTCTTCGATAGGGTTGTCCACTCTCATTGTTTCTGTACATTCTAATGGCCGATACTTTGAGTAGAAACTTAACTACAGGACAAAATGATGGGATTATTCTGGGCATCCATTCAGCTAGTGGAGTTGAAGCTATTAACCATGCTCTCTTTGCAAATGATACTCTGCTTTTGGGAGGGGCTTCATTCAAAATGGCAAGAGTTTTTGCAGAAATTATGCACCATTTGTGTATTATTCTAGGGCTCTTATTAACAATCTTAAAAGCATCATGTCTGGTTGGAATGTAGATCATTCAACTATTGCAAACATATCACATATTTTTGGCTTTGAAGGATATGGTACTTGGGATAACCTTTGAAGGTTAAGTATTTGGGACTTCCTTTAACCTTGGGAAAAAACAACCCTTCTCTCTGGTTGGAAATAATTGGCAAGATAAAAGCAAAGATTGCTTCGTGGGGTGGCCATTGGCTCACAAAGGTAGGGAAGCTTACTTTGATCAAGTCAACTCTCTCAGCTCTTCCTATTTACCAATCATCTCTTCTCCTGGCCCCAAAATCAATTATGGATCATATATCCAAGTTGATCAGAGAATTCCTCGAGAGAGGTAGAAAAGGGAATCATAACCGAAATCATTTCGTTAAATCAAATATTGTTAAAAGACCTATAATAGAAGGCGGATTGCAAATTAGAGATCCGGGATTGGTTAATTTAGCTATGGGAGGTAAATTACTATGGCATATTTTCTGTGATAAAAAGCATCCGGTCAGTCAAGTTTTCTGGAAAAAATATCTTAAGGGAGGATCTCTTAGAAATCTTCAGATGGAAAAGACTCCCAAAGGTTCAATTACTTGGAATTTATGCAGAAGAGGACTCGAATTATTTACCCAACATCTTTATCGTATTCTAGGAAATGACAAAAATACATTCCTATGGGATGATAACATAAAAGGTAATGCTCCTCTCAATTATGATTTATCCCTCTTTGAGATTAAGCTCTGGCTAATAAATAAAGGTCTTTTAAGACTCTCAGTGTTATAGATGATTTTACCACACCTGGTAGATCACACATTTATGGCCTTCCCTATCCCTTTGCGGACTCTTTGGACCCCATGGACTTATATTATACTTTGATGTTCCAATATCATCCCCCAAAATCACCTATTTATACCTATACGTGACTTTTAAAGAAATACTCGTGTGTATACGCAACTTTTGACCTCAAACCCGCGTACATTGTGATGTGTGCAAAATGACAAATATTTTTGGAGTTTTCCTCATATGAACCTAAATATCTTGTCTCTAGGCCTTCCATATGCCTTGATAATGCTCAGATCCGACCCTCCATTACCTCTTTGGAGTGTTATACAAGGAACCCCTTGGATAGATTGGAGCAGGAGAAACTGAAGAGTAAGGAAACTATAGTCCATTGTTGCCTCAGTTTTGCTTAAACTTGAGTCTGCATCCCTTTATCCCTTGGAGCACATAGTGTTCTTCCTAAGCTTTCCCTTGTTTTGTGAGTTTTCTATCAAGAGATGGAGGATTGAAGTGGTGGAGGCCCAGGTGGAGGACTCAGTTTCTCCGGTTCACAAAAGTGCCGACAGAGTTTGTCACTATTGTATCTCTGATTTATTAATAGAAATATATTTTCCTGTCCAATTCATGTGCATTTTGAATATAAATATTGAATCCATGGATGTATTTACTTGCTTATACATGATCGATTGTATATGCTAGAGTAGCTCTAACACATTTATATATATCATGCTTGCTTTGTTTGTTGTTGTTGAGAGCAAATTATAATTGCAATTGCATTGGAAAATCTTAACGAGGATCTACTTCAACCGTCCAGAATAAGGTACGATTATATATCCCTTGGTGTTAGATTTGCTTACTACTCTTGCATATTGGGAAAGATTGATTTCTGGTGTCATACTGTCTGTTGTGGTACCCCCAATCCATAGGAAGTTTCTTTTAGTAACAGAATTGGCGACTCCACTGGGGAGGTTCCTAGTTGTTTTTTCTTTGGGGATTGGGTATACAATGTGCTTGACTTGGTCTCTGTTTCCCCCCGTTTCTATGTCACATTTAGTAGTATGTTCATCCATTGACACTTCCCCTGAGTGGTTTGACCCTTGGCCTGCTTTTTACCACTTTCTTCTCTGTATACACAGGTTTTTGGCTAAAAGTCACGTACATATGCAGGTTTTTGGCCAAAAGTCACGTATACACGCAGGTTTTTGGCCAAAAGTCATGTATACATGCAGGCTTTTGGCCAAAGTCACGTACATACGCTACTGCTCTTTTAATAGTTGCGTACATCATCCGTTTTGGTGGAGTTTGATGTTGTGGGAAGTTGTTGGGTGGGTTGTGAGGGTGGTTGGGTCTTCCCGGGTTATGATGTTGGCTGTTCACTGCTTCTTTCATGACTAGAGATCGGTTTCCATTGATGTTTCTTTGAAAGTAGTTCTAGTCATTTATCTCCTTTTTTGTTTTGACATTATTGCATTAGTGTTTTTGTCTCGGTGTCTTGCTTGGCTTGTGTTTTCTTGCTACAGAGACTGAGGATTTTAATGCTTTTTATTGTATTTTCATTCTTTTATATTGAAAATACAAAATAGTTGCATTCTTACTTACATCTCAGATATGGATTTAAGGAGGTACTTGCATTGGATTGCTTGGATGAGAGTTGTGTTTAGGCTTTCATATAGGAATGATTGCATTTTCATTTGAAGGAAAAAACTTCCATCTCATGTAGTGGCATACCCTGTTTTTCATTTAACAAAGATTGCACTTGGCATTGTTCGTTAGGTGTGCATATTTATTCCACTGTTGAATCATAATACCATTAATTGCACGACCATTTCCCTTTGAGTAATCATAGCCATTAAAATCAACGCTTAATTAAAATGAACTACACATTTTTCTTTTATAGGGTTCACCAACAAGATTATGATTTAGAGTTTTGGAATAGTTCATTGTGAGACAATTCTCCAGGACTACTAAACACAAACAATTAGGTGTTTGTCTAGGTGAGAGAGTGAAATCCTTGGTATAATTAGTGTTCTCAAGAGGCTCCTCTTACATAAGAGTTAAGCATGAGGCAACGTACATGATTGTCATTGGGATAGCCCTTGGTCACTTTTTGTGAGCGCTAGAGATATTTCCAGGATTGTATTCATATCTGGGGACTTTTGAGGTACTGATTGGTGCTTTCGAGCTTCAGGATTTGCTACCCTACCCATACGGTCAATCCCTCCTACGATTGTCGACCTGAGCATTGATTATATTGGGGTGGCCTTAGTTTCCTTACCTATGTATCGCAGGGGGTACTTGCAAAGGTTATTCTGTGAGTGTTCTGGATAGGTAGGGATTGGACAACACAGTCACTTTATGCATTGAAGCTAAGGGCCACTATAATTGGTTACACACCTCCACTTGTAGTGTATGGGAGTTTTGGGCCTCTCCTAGGAAAGACATACCTACTGCATTTGGGAGCTCGCTTATCCTCCCCTTGTCTTGCTTGCATTTTGGCTATAGATTCTCTTAGGAGTGTGCTCTTTGTGCGATAGTTGGATTTTAGGATTGTTATTAATTGAGGATATTTATGTTCTCTTGAGTTCGGTTCCTTTTATGTTTGACATGCTTGATATCACTACTAGTTTTCCGTCAGCCACTCTAGGTCATAGTGTGGAACCTGGTGTTGGATTGGGGGGTACCACAGCCGCTTACCTTTCTCATAGAGTCAGGAGTGGTCATATTCCATCCTCTACTCCATTATAGGTTAGGATTTTTACTCCCTTCATCTAGTCTTAACACTAGTGTTCACCCTCACAGGGGTGGTAGTGGATACGTGAAAGTTGGGTCTTCACCTTACATTTCTTCTTATGTCCCCTCGTCCACCACATTGTTTTTTTTTAATGCATTTGTCATGATCAATCCTCCCTATACCTATTGTTTGGACTCTTTACTGACTATTTCTAGCTATTTTGGACTAATATTATTGTCATGTAGGGTCCATTTTTTGTACACTCTCTCTGAGGCTTTGACTCATTCGTGCCCATCACAAGTATAATGTTTGAACTTCCATATAGGTTAGGATTTCATATCCACTTGCATTTTGCATGGCCTTATGCCTGTTTCATTTTAACCTTAGGTATGAACCCATTCCATAGTGTCATGAAACCTCCATGTTGTTGTTATAAGTGACATTGTGTGAATGGTATATCTTTCATATACATTGATGCCCTAGTTAGATCATTTTTTGCATTTGGTACCGATGTTGAGATGCCTCCTTTAGGTTGTGGGAGTCCCTTTTTAGTCCCGCCATGTCCTTGAGCAAGAGCTTCACACTCCTCTTGAACTTTATGTTGGCCATTCCCCATAGGGACTCCCTTGTATATATCAAGTTGTAATTAATCCCTTAGGGGTACCACAACAGACAATACCACACCAGAAATCAATCTTTCCCAATACACAATAGTAAACAAATCTAACACTAAGGGATATAGAATCGTACCTTGTTTTGGACGGTTGAAGTAGATCCCCGTTGAGCTTTTCCAATGCAATTGCAATTATAATTTGCTCTCAACAACAACAAACAAAGCAAGTATGCTATATATAAATGTGTTAGAGCTACTCTATCATATACAATCGATCATGTATAATCAAGTAAATACATCCATGGATTCAATATTCATATTCAAAATTCACATGAATTGGGCAAGAAAAGATATTTCTATTAATAAATCAGAGATACAATGGTGACAAACTCTGTCGACACTTCTGCGAACCGGAGAAACCGAGTCCTCCACCTGGGTCTCCACCACTACAATCCTCCATCTCTCATTAGCAAGCTCACAAAGCAAATGCAAGCTTGGGAAGAACACTATCTGCTCCAAGGGATAAATGGATGTAGACTCAAGTATAAGCAAAATTGAGGCAATAATGGACTATAGTTTCCTTATTCTTCACTTTCTCTCGCTTCAATGTATCCAAGGGGTTCCTTATATAGCTCTCCAAAGAGGTAATGGAGGGTTGAATCCGAGCATTCTCAAGGCATATGGAAGGACAAGAGACAATATATTCTCTCTCATATGAGGAAAACTCAAAAAATATTTGTCATTTTGCATACATCCCGATGTACACGGGTTTGAGGTCAAAAGTTGTGTATACACGCGAGTATTGCTTTAAAATTCGTGTATATGTATAAACAGGTGGTTTTTGGGGATGATCTTGGAACATCAAAGTATAATATAAGTCCATGGGGTCTAAAGAGTCTGCAGAGGGACATGGAAGGCCATAAATCTATGATCTACCAGGTGTGGTAAAATCAGCTATAACACTCGGATATCATTTCTTGGGACAGTTATGGAAACTGGGCTGTGTGGGATTTCCCAGAACTGCCAGAATGTGCCCATCCCATCCTTCTCTCTCAACAGATGTTTTTGATGAATAAATTATCTGGTTTGGACCCCATTCACTTAACATGCAAGGACGTGTGGGGTTGGGGATCCTCTGGCTCCTACACTGTTGTTCACGGTTTTCTGGCAATGCGGCATTCCATTGGCTCATTTCACAACACAGACTTCTAGAATTCGGTTTGGAAATCGCCTAGCATACCAGAAGGAAATTTTTTTACGTGGACTCTTATGCACTAGAAAGTATTAAGCGGTGAGAACTTGTCAAAACGTGGTTTCTTTGGACCTTTTAGATGTTGTCTTTGTCATTAAGCTGCCGAAAATACAACCAATCTCTTTGTTGGATGGTTTTTTACACATAAAGTTTGGGCACATTTCTTGAGTGGGTTTCCTTATTTCTCCGTTCCTTTGAATTCTGAACCTGTTAATTTGTTTACTTTGGTCTTCTTTCAACTAGTTTTGAATGGAGGAAAATATGGATAGCTATTCCAAAATTTTTATGGTGGAAAATTTGGTTAGCAAGAAATGATTCGATTTTTAACAGTAAAGTCACAAAGCCAGAAATTGTAGCAATAAAATCTAAGGCTCTTCTTTTGGAAGTAGTGAGAAATTTTCAAATTGATGCCAACAAACTTGAAATTGAGCATAAATGGCTTGGATCAATGCACGTGGATAAAATTTAGTTGGGTTTAGGAAATCCTATTTTTAAACCAAGTTGGAAGGTCGAAATCACGGAAAAGGAATTTACAGAATGGTGGCAAAAGAAAAATAAATTCTCAATCTTCTTCGATGAAGCATCAAAAGGAAATCTAGGGAAAGCTAGGACAGGGGGACTGATTTTCTACCCAGGAGGAAAGCTTGAAACCAACTTCAGCTGGGGAGTAGGAACACTTACAAATAACCAAGCAGAATTATTTGCATTTCTAAAATCTTGTCAACTTGCAAATGCAGATGAACATAACAACATTCAAATCTTTGGAGACTCAAAAATTATAATAAAAGTTATAAACTTTGCTACAAAGTTCAACAACCTAAGTTTGAACATGACAATGAAAAGGTTGCACTTCATTTTGATAGACTATGTTTATGCCTCCTCCTATCACATTCTTCATGACTTGAATAAGCTAGCAGACTACAAAACAAATCAAGGCTGCCTTCTTCCTCCAGGAATCATAAGCTTGAATGAAAGTCCTAGTTCAATGCATCCCATTCCTTTATCTTGAAATGAGAAGATTTGGAATCATGGAACTATATATTTCAGAATAACTGTAATTGGGTGAAGGCCCATCAATTTCTCTATCAATGAAAAAAAAATTAATCATTTTGGCTAAAAAATAAAAAATAAAAATTATCCCTCCATCGTGTGTCTGAGCCATCTACACAAGTGTCATTCATAACCCACTAGATGCCCTACCACCAGTGTTCATCCACCTCCTGTTAACACATTGCTCGATTTTGTTAGATACTGAATTGAGTTCGAATTTCGCTAAACAGTGGGCAAAGATTCAAATTCTCCATACATAGCCAGGATTCCTACCCGATGTGCAATTCAACAGGTAAATTAATTCTTACTTGATAATCTAATTTTTTAACGGAATATTTTTTTGCAATTAAGCCATAATTTGTCATTAAAAAAATAAATAAAACTTTTGCATTGCGTTTGAGCCATTTGGCTCGCACCGGAAGTTGGTGCACACTGTAATTTGTTATAGGGTGAGCCAAGCGACATGAACATACCGCAATACCAGTTCACTACTCTTTCATAGTGCACGACCATAGCATAAAATATGTTTTAAAAACTATAAACTAATAATTAGTGTGTTCATTACACATAAACGCATTGACGTTATAGTGCATGGAGTTGTGTCAAATGAACTGATAAATATTACCAAGAAAATTGAAAAACCAACTTTTCGGTGGACGTCAGTGCACCGGATGCTATGACATCCGCTAGGAGTACCGTGGTTCTTTTACATCATGTCAGCACGCATTAAACGATGTGTTTACATGGTATAGACACGTCGCAATATCGATGCGCTACTCTTTTGTAGCGCACAACCATAACATAAAATCTATTTTAAAAATTATAAACTAATCATTGGTGCGTTCATAGTACACATAAACACATTGACATTACATTGTGTTTACTTATATCGAACACACCGATAAATATTACAGAGAAAATTGAAAAACCAACTTTTCAGCAAATGTTAGCACACGGGTGTTCAGTGCTATGACATCCGCTAGGAGCACCGTGGTGCTTTTACATCATGATAGTGCACATTATACAATGTGTTTACAAGGTAAAAACACACAGAGGCTTCTAGTTCACATCAACGCACATTAAACGATGTGTTTACATGGTAAAAACATATCGAGGCTTTTAGTTTACATCTGTTGACTGTCGTTTCGGTGCTATGACGTGTTATAGGCACACCGTAGAAACATTTATTATGGATTATAAAATGAAATAAACCACAGTGCTTGTAAAGAGCATAAGTGCACCAACTACAGTGTTTTTATGTGTCATAGAAACATGATTCACACACATTAAAAATCATAATTATATGGTGTTACTAGTGCAGGTCAACTCACCATATCTAGATGCTCGGATGTGCCATAGGCACACTGTTGAAACAAATTTCATAACGCAACAGTGCATGTACATCATAGCACACCAATTTAATAATAAAAATATAAATTTATAGAAATGAATCAGTGGAGTGTTTGGTTAGTATAGATCACCATGCATAGTGCGATAATTATAGAAGCACACCTCTCACGGTGCATTATATTTAAATAAGCACACATTGCATGGTGCATTATATTTATAAGCACGCCGTTTGTCATTTTTTTGCGAAAAAAAAAATTGTATTTTAATACATATAATTCTCATATAATGTTTTTATATTTATTTTGATGCGACTAGCTACTTCATGTTATATGTGAAACAAATATGTGAGCGTTGCAAGGCGAGGCAACAACAGGAATCTCACATTGACTAGTATAACTTCCAAAGAGAGTTGGGGGGGGCAGAGAGAGGGAGAAAGATCTATACCCTTGTCCCATTACTCCATAGATTCAACATCTCTTAAGAGTTGTTGGCCTCCTCAAGTTCTATGAGAAGGCCACATCACTCAAGGGGAACACTGCATCACTCACCCAATTGATTGCATGTTGGGATCATCATAGGTAGGCATTTCGAGTTGGTCTTTATCAGTGGTTTTGACCCACTAAGGAGGACATATATTTTATCACAGGGCTCTCTAGGAGAGGTGAGTACTTTCATCAGTTCCTTGAGGCCACAATTGGAGTCGTATCATCGACTCGGCTAGTATATGTTCAAAGATATGTTGATCCCAACGTCCTCGAGCATGCTTAGTTTCAAGTCAGTGGTGGGAAGCTCTATGTGGTTGTTTTTGGTAGAGAGTATGTTAGGTGCCTCTCTTTGATGGTGGTTACCATCGCGCATATCATGAATGATGGGAAATGCTTTAGTTTCTCTCTATTATATTACGTTGATTCTTTACTATAGGAACCTAGATATGTTAGGTGGTTTGCTATTTTCTTATGACAATTTTGTTATGCTCTTAGTCGATGTCATGCGTGTATTAGCAGGAGGGAGAACTTCCCTTTCGATTCATAGTTGTTTTGTTTATTTTTTGAGATATTTTCAGCCACCATGCTGACCGACACCATCCTAGGTTGATGACATATGTATCTATGTGCATGTGGGGGTAAATTATTCCCAAGAGGGGGCATACTGAATTTCCAACGAGGATCTCCTCAAATGTGATTGAGATGGTAGGAAACGAGGACCCGTCTAGATTAGACATGGTTCCATATCCATATGTTGGCTTGGATTAGAGAGGGTGTCCCAACATATTATTCACTTAGGATGAGCAAATAGATTATAGAGGTAAATTTAGATCGTGTTTGAATTAATCTAGCTGCATTTTATTATTTTGATACTTAATGCAAAAGAAAGATATTTTAAATTGTTATAATAAATTCATGTTTAACAAAATTGTATAATTATTATTGTGTACTATATATTTTATAGATGTTGGGACATTTGATGGTGATGTGTCACCTCATCTGGTTCAAGATGAGGAGGATTTGGATATGGATGGAACTCATACCAAGGCACCCCATTTAGCTAAACCTGGCCTTCAACATAGGCCAAATGAGAGGTTCTAACAAGACATCACAAATAGGTTGTTTATGATGTTGGACAATCAATGGGTTCGTCTTATAAAAGTGAGGTACATTATCAGGGACCCTCACTGCGCAGAGTTGTGGAGGATTCTTCCTTGTGATATGAGGAGCTTGGTGCAACACATTTTTGCTGCTTATGATATTTTAAATGGTATCCATCATAGTAGTTTATCGTCAAAGGAGGGCGGAGATCTTGCGCCGGCTAATCCAACTCCTCCACCATATGCTTTGACTAGTGGCATAGCCTCCACATCCACTACACATCCTCCTTATCCTCCACCTTCGACATCTCCTCCACCTCCACCTTCAATGTCTCATCCACTTCCTCCTCTAGCATGTCCTCCTCCTCCACCTCCTTCATCATCTAGTCCTCTACTCCTACTCGACCTTCCTCCCAATCCTACATCATCGTCTCCTCTACTCCTTCTCAACTAACCCTTCGATCCTACTTATCGGCCCAACCATCCACCAATTCCTACTTCACTCATTTCTATTTTAGATATGCTTAGAGAGGGTCATACAGTTTGCATTGATGGTCTTATCCCTCCTGCTCTTAAATCTCTTTTTCTTTCTTGTATAGGTACTGATGCTTTTGGCTCTATTGCTGGAGGTTTCTATGCCTCTGGCTCCGCTAGCAAAGGTGATGATACTACTTCTGGCTCTATTAGTGGAGGTAATGATGCATCGAGCTCTGGTCAGAGAGATACATATTATATCATGACTTTGATGTTATATATATATATATATATATATATATATATATAACATCAAAGTCATGATATATATATATATATATAGAGAGAGAGAGAGAGAGAGAGAGTACATTTTTCATGTTTATGTTGATGTTTATTTATATGTTGATGGCGATGTGTTTTATGTTTGTTAGATGTTGACAATGATAATAATGGTATGTTTATACTTATGTTAGTATCATGATGTTTATGTTTATGTTTATGATGGCATGATCATGATTTTTATGCCTATTAGGTGTTGAAAATGATGATGATCGTATACTTATGTAAAATAACTTTGTACCATTCAAAATCATGTGGGTATTTAAATCATTAAGTATTAATTTAGTCAACAAAAACATCACAAATTGCATTGTAAATTATGATATAAAACAAGTTGTTGTATGACTTAACAAGTTTTCAAAGCATTAACTAGTGACAATCTAGAAAAAAGAGGTATTGTTGGTCTATTCTGTTGCCCATTGTGCAATGTAAGCAAAGAAACCAACCACCATTTGCTAGTAAACTGCTCTTTTTCCCGTAAGGTTTGGGATCTATTGATCCATCGCTGGTTTGGAAATATGGATCTGCCAAGCAATATTTAGCATTGTTATGCTAGCTTGGATCGAACCTATCGAGGTAACTTGGAAAAAAAACAGTTTAAAAAATGTTGGATGACACTCTCAAAAGTAATGTTTTGGCATATTTGGATTGAACGAAATCAAAGAGTCTTCAAAGACAAGACCCAATCTCCAGAACGGATTGCTGCTAAAATGCAAGCACTTATGGGAGAAATTATGAACATGTCCTTGCTGCCAAAGAACAAGACCAAACTTTCGCCAGATGAAATTAATTGGCTGCACTCCTTCAACATTTTTGAATTAGACACAACTATGGTTAAGAGATCATTGGAAGTTTTGGAATTGAGAATGGACCAATCTCAATTTGAAATCTGGATGAAAGAGAGCAAAAAATTTAACCTCTTCTTTAACAGAGCTTCGAAAGGGAATCTAGGAGCGGCAGGAGGAGGAAGGGTCATCATTTTTCCTAAAGGGAACATTGAAACTAAATATTATTGGAATATAGGAAATGCCACAAATAGCATGGTTGAAGCTTATGGTCAATGGCAAGGTCTTAAGCAATTGGAAGACATTGGGATTGAAGAAGCCATTGTGCTTGGAGACTCTTGAAAATAACACAAGCTATGAATGAAACAATTCAATGTTAAAACTTAAGGCTAACAAGACTAATCGAAAGAATTATCTCTATTTCAAGAACATTTCGGCATCTAGAGTTTTTTCATATTCTCCGTGAGTTGAATGGCAAAGTGGATCTAGTAACAAATAAGGCTATTGCATTATGCATGAATGAGCTATGCATTAATCTTCACCCTTATACAATTATTCCACCCTAAGAAGCGAGGTCCTTATAGCTCCTTGATCGTATTTTTGTCAAAATGATTGGGCAAGGTTGCTCTGGAAATTGTTGGCATAGTCTTCTCTGGTATTCTTATAAATCAGAAGTATGTATTTCTTTTAGTGGCTTCTCCATTGTTTTTATAATATAAACCCTAATCGTTTTTGTCTAAAAAAAACAAGTTTTCAAAGCATTGGACCTTTGTAAAGTATTGGAATTTTAATTTTGGTTTATATTTTAGCATCCTTTCGACCATTTTTCATATTAAATAATTTCAACCTATATTTTGTAGACAATTTGAAGTATGGTTTCACATATAGGATGATATAGTGGTTAGAAAATGAATTTGAAAGTATGGTTGGTTGATTGTTAGGTCATCATAAATGTGAAAATATGGATTGGACTGATGGTCATTGAAAACGTTTAATATTAATGTTTCATTAATTAACGTAATATAGCTTAAAATTTTATTTTTACATAATATAATTGAATTAAAAATATCATTGGATTATGAAATATCAGGGGGTCCTTCTTGAACCAATTTTATGCGGCGATTGATTTTTTCGCTCCAAGAAGTGCTTTTAAATTTTTGTACGTTGGAAGCTCGTTCCAGAGCCTGCTTTCTTGGTTCATCCCTCGTTGAAGGTCATATTGGAGGATTTTGGTTGCAGGAGTGCAAATATCTAAAGTTCAACAATTCAAACTAGGTTACAGTCCCTTCGATGGTATTT
The DNA here is from genome assembly GCA_001517045.1 of Pseudotsuga menziesii. Taxonomy (NCBI): domain Eukaryota; kingdom Viridiplantae; phylum Streptophyta; class Pinopsida; order Pinales; family Pinaceae; genus Pseudotsuga; species Pseudotsuga menziesii. The sequence continues at coordinate 147,055 of LPNX010626970.1, forward strand.
TTTCGCTCGACAATCTGCTCAGGCGGTGTCTCGGGGTAAACAAGGGAATTCAGCAAATTGTTGGTCAACTAGAGCTGGGAAATAACTTCCCCAAGTCACTTGGCCTTGGAAACTGTAGTGATTTCCATCATGATTTTGTAGATGTGTTGACATGCCTCGTCAACAACTTGCTCAACCGCGCTGCAACTAGCATAGAGTTGTGTTTTCTTGACAATGAGGCGGTCTTGCTCCTTCTTTAACTCGATGATTTCTTCGACGGCTTTTCGTTGCAGCTCTTCATGCGCTTGCTTCAATGTGGCAATCTCCTATGCCTCTTCTTCTGCAAGCTACTCTTTGACCTGCCACAGCTCATCAGCTTCTTCCTGCAGCTTCTTAGTCGCGTCCAGCGACTGCACGTACCCATCGCTAAGCTCCTTCTATCTGTCAGTGAACTCCTCGTCAGCGACCTGCTACAGTTGCACTAGAACCTGAGTAGGTAACTTATTGAGATCAAAAGCAATGCTCGATAATGGCTACAACAACGAGTTCACTTCTTCATTTCTCATGTCTATTGCACTCAGGGGAACTTCAACGTTCCTAGCCCACGGCTCGGTGCTAATCGCTGGGAATTCCTGCATCACAGCCCTCTCTGGTGTCGATTTTGAAAAAACATCATAAATGGAATCTTTAGCTCTTACAGCAGCAAACCCTTCTTGGTTGGACTGATGCATGGATTGTGCCATGACATCGGATGAGTATGTGACAACCTTGATGAGCTGCTATAGTTGGTTCTCCATCACAGAGTGGGTGTTGTTTCCCATGTAGAGCTCCATGTGCCTTTTGGTTCGGGTCTCCTCCAAGATGCGTTGCGCTTATGGATCATATTCTGTCGACGACTCTCCATCGGAGTCATGAATACTTTTCTCTACTCAAACAGGCTCGACAAGGGAATCTGCTGGCGGCCCCATAGATATCTCCTCAACGCTCATAGGTTCATTCCATTCAGCCGGCCACTCCTGAAATATGGCATCCAATTATTCATTTGCGATTTTATAGGGCATAGGTAGCCATTGCTTGTCGGGGTCCCGTCACACCTAGATATAAATGAAATGAGGCCCGATAGCAAATCGAAGGATCCTCTGATATTTGAATGCTACAACATTGGATAACTAGGGAACCTTGACGGCTACGGCTTGTAGCGCTTCCCAATAGACCCAAAAATGGATCACAGATTCTGTTTGTCCACTAGGCTACTCAACCCACCACAAGTTCTGATACCGTGCGCCTTTGCACACTGCCACAGCAGCGACTGACATTGGCTGGTAGTCCTTTGGCTCCATCCATGTGACTAACGCAATGAGAATCAACAACCAACTGTAGAAAAAAAGTTGTTCCCCATCCTAAGTGACAACAGCATCTTCTAGCAACTGGTTTAACAGAAACAGGGACTAGTTCATTTGTACGCCCTTGGCGCATTTTTGTGCACACATAACCACACCCGAATTGTATTGGACGGGCTGATTCTTCTTGATGATCTTGCTGGTCAAAATGCATGCCTTGATACTCATGCTCACTCATTAATATTGTCGATGTAATAGGCTTGGTCATCGCGTTGCAATCCAAATCTCTCCTTCAATTGCTGGGCAATATTTTTTTCATTGTCTCGCCCTCTTAGATGCTCCATCGGATCTTCCCCGGCCTTTGGTAATCCCATAATTTCTGAAATTAGGCTGACTGTGATAGGAATAGGGTTGTTCAACCATAACATCCCACCATGAAAGCATGCCAATAGTTGTTTGACACATGTGTGTGCTTCATTCAATCGCTCGAAATGAGGTATGTTAATGAGCCTCAACAACCCAGACTTGTTCAAGCCCTACGCCCATGGGTGAGGAATCCGTTGGATAGGCACACTGAGCACCATAGGAAATGACTGATAAGGTTCATTTGCTACATCCTTCAACAGCAACAAATTATGGGCTTCATACTTCATCTTGACCAAGGCAGGTATGATGTCCACCGAGCAAGTCATCCCTTCTAGTAGCAGCGACAACTTTGGTGGATACTTCTGATTCTTGGTGAGCTTCTTTGGCTTCACCCCAGGTCACGTTGGAGCGACATATCCAAGGATATCATTGATGGAGACGCCCCTGGGCACTGCAGACTCGATAGCTCTGGAGCTTGATGGTATGGTCTCTGCAGTTCCCTCCCCTTGCACCCTAGCAAAAGTGCACTTGTGTCTCTTCGCTGGCGGTGTGTAACTGGGATTCTGGGCCTTCTGCTTCCCTTTAGGGATCGAAGAGGATCCGACTCACATGCTCATGACTTCCTCTACGATTGTCATGGGCCGAACGAGGGATTCCTGCTCGCTTGAAATATCAACTGTGTCGGGATTGCTCAGCATGCCGCACTATGCAATCCTCACAATGCAAATGAATACACTTCAATTTCACTCCTTTCCTATCGTGCAGATTTCTGCTACTGCACTGAGCTCAACACTTCACTCAATTCAACTGAACAATTCCTTGCACCCGTGTCCCACGCCTTCTTATAGCCAATTACCGAGCCAATCTCATCATTGTCAAATCCACTGTGTCCATCATGAGCAAATCTAGCATTAACGACCCCAAATCCGCTGGTAATATCATCTCGTTAATGGTAAAATCAATCATAAATGCATGTCACTTCATGAAGCGCCACCGACTAACTACTTTAACTATTTGTATTTATTGCTAATTTGACCAACTCGCAACCCTACGGCTATCGCAGGTAGTCTTCCTCACAGTGCTACTGATTTCTATCCTTACGCAACCTCTTCCTCTGTGCTCGCCTTACTGCTATCTATCTAGTCTATATTTTTTTTAACCCTTGTGCAGTGCCTCAGGCATTGCATAGCTCAGGCCCCGTCCTATAGGGCTTCAAGCGGTTGCCATTCACAAGTTTAGGCAACACCACACCATCTAATTGTTGTAATTGAATTGCACCCCTAGAATTAATTGAATGAACAAGATATGGGCCTAACCACTGCATATGTAACTTACTTGGATGCTTCATGAACTTGTTGTCATATAACAGCACCAAATCTCCATGTGTAAATTACTTATTCTTAATGTGGTGATCATGCCACGCCTTCTATTGATCCTTCTCGACGTGTTGGTGGAAACCTGCGATAAAGCGGTCCTCTTCAAGCTAGATCAACTGTGTGATGCACTCCTCTAGTGCTTCCGCATTATCCATTCTAGTCACGGCAGCAATACGCAAACTAGGAACAATGTATTCCATAGACATGACTACCTCTTGCCCATATACCAATTTGAACGGTGTCGGTCCCGTCAGCCTTTTACAAGTGGGGCGATATGCCCACAGTATCACTGGAATTTTCAAATCACAGTCTTTGCGATTAGCATTACATATCTTTTTAAGCATGGTTTCCAATATTTTGTTGAAGGCATCGACAGTCCCATTCACCTGTAGATGGTATGGTCTGCTTTTCTTATGTTGCACCTGCAACTCCTCGGTTAGTGCTCTCACTGTTCGATTGATAAAGTAACTCCCATGGTCACTCATCAATATCCTGGGACATCCAAAACGTGTCACAATATTCTCGAATATGAACTTTGTTGCTGTCGCAGCGGTGCATTCCGCAACTGGCGCGGCCTCCACCCACCTTGTCAAATAGTCAGTTGCTATAATCATGTACCGTGCACCAGTCCGCTTTCCTGGTGGATTAACTGGATGGTTTGTCAATGCACTGACATACATCGCAACTCCACCCATAATCTGCCGCATCATTATATAAAGTAGGCCACCATAGTCCAGCACGAAGCACCTTACACGTAGTAGCCCTTCCTCCATAGTGGCCTCCCACGATTCTTGCATGCGCTTCTGCTAGAATAGGTCCTTGCTCATGCAGTAAGATGCACCATCACAAGATTTCATCTGGTCCAAGTTTGTATAATTTCCCATCAATCAGCTGGAAATCTAAAGCCTTCACCACCAACTGCTTCTTCTGACTGGTCGACAGGTCCTCTGGGGCAACTCTAGTTTCCAAGAACTGAATGATTGGAGCATAATGGTCATCTGCGATATCTACCTGGAACAGCTGCACATCAGGAAATCCATCATCAATATTGGTAGGTTCTTCTCTTGTCTCAATGCGGGACAGATGATCAAGGCCAACATTCAACTATCCTAGCTTCACAATTATCTTAAAGTCGAGTTCTTGACAAAGTAGCAGCCATCGACAGATATTCCCCCCCAACACAGGCTTATTGACCAGATATTGCAAAGCGGAGTGGTCTATGAACATTTAGTGACCGCACAACAGATAGTGCATAAACTTTTGCGTCGCATAAAACATGGCCAAGCCCTCTCTTTCAGTGGTTGTGTGATTTCTTTCAGTAAAATACAGCTTCCTACTTGCAAATACAATCGAATGATCCAGGTCTCCCTTGCTTGGTTGCTCAAGTACTACCCCCAATGCAACAGAAGAGGCATCAACATGGACATGGAACTCCTTGTTCCAATCGGGGAATAAAAGTATAGGCGTTGACACCATCTTGGCCTTTAGTATGTTGAAGCTTCCTTGACACTCCTGATTCCATTCAAATGAAGCATCCTTATTTAAAAGCTTCTCCATAGGGGCAGTAATCGTAGCATATCCTTTGAACCTCTCTAGTCTTCTTGTCCTGAACCGCCATAGGTGTCACTTAACCCAAATTGCACATTTTATGTTTTAAGAGACATTATGTTTTAATTTTATTATGCAATTTGTAATTAATGACCAAGTGGGGTCAAGGATAATTGCATTTAATTGCTGAATATTTTATTAATTAATAAATGAAAGATGAGACAGCAGCTTAATGAGGATGTTAAATGAGTGTTTACTGGTCACTTGGTGGAATAAGCTAGGTTGAGAGCAGATTGACACTTGGCAGCATCCTCAAAATACTTCTAGCTATTGCAGGAGGCAACTTCCCTATTTTTGTGGCCATGTTCCCCAAGAAAGTGGAACAAGAGCAAGTGGCTCATTAATTGAAAACTTATCCAAAAGACCTAGGCATGCTGATAAAAATACCCATTGAATTCAGCTGAGGCTACACATTCTTTACTTCTGAAATTTCTGAGTGAAATTGGTACACAAGAAATTCAATGGAGGGGATAGGCAGAAGTGTTTGAGTGGAAAGTGTTGAATTACTGGACTAGTGCAGCTGTTTTGAGTTGAGTTCTTACTACTACAGGCAGAAATATTATTGCTGATTACTCTGTGGAGTTGCAGAGGTTTCTAAACCTCTATTCTCTCACCCAATGCTTTCAACTAGGTGGACCAGTAGACAGGCTCAGGGGTCCTAATATTTGCAGCTCAGTTATCTTCAGGAGTTGGTGGGGAGGAACGGGCTCCTTAAGTTGTTGTCTCATCTACTATACAAGCAGGTTCTACATGTTATTTCTAATTTTTCTATGCAACTATAGAAATATGGAATGTATAAATTTAGGATTTGATGCATCTATATGACTAGTTTGTTACTTAATTAAATCTTCTATTGATCTAATATTTATAAGTTCTACTTCTGTTATGTATTAGAATAAATGATTTGGGGTTAGTGAAAATTTACTGATGGGTAAAAATACCTGACTGTATTTTTCCACTCCTTCAAGAAGGTAGTACTCTAGTATAGTAGGTGAAAATAAGTATGATGAGCAAATCAATTCAAGAAGTGTAGGAATATAATTATTTACTTTCAACTGTTAAAATCTTTATAAGAATGTTTAGCAGGAAATCCCTCTATTTTCAGAAGTTTCTTTAACTAGAATATATCTGTAAAAATTATAAATATAAACTTCTACAAAATAATGTTGATTAAAAAAACACTACACAGTATGTGTAAATGTGGTTCTTGTTAGCACAGTAAACACATTGTCTTTAAAGCTTAAACCTAATATAGATACCTATAATTATTAACTAGTTACAGAAAGAGAAAATTAAGATAAATAGGAACAACATAGATTATTATAACAGTATAATGAAATTGTAGAAGTAATCTAAGTTTTATAATTAAAAAATGCATGGTTGCAATAAAATTGTAATATAAAATAACAACTGCAAAATAACTAATAGTAAAAACAACAATAATGCAAGGATTTAAATTAAAATAAAAATACAAACCCTAAATTAGCGAAACTGTCAACTAAGACTTTATTTTTCTTCCTCTTTCCAAAATAGGGCTTTTACAGTTTTTCCCCATATCCTTATTTATCAAATTCTTCATTATACAATTAAATATCTTTATCATAATCACCTTGTATTAAATAAAATTTACACAGAAATAGTATTAGATTGTTTATCAAATATAAACTAAAATGAAATAAGAAAAGACAAATTAATTATTCCTAGTCAAATTTTACACAGCGGAGTTCGGGTAATAGTAATAACCCCTTTCTCCTTTATTATTTTCCATAAACCAATCTTTATACAAAAAGGAAAAACATAGAGCTAGCTCACATATTATTTTCCATAGAATATCCTCATTAATAAGAATCAAAATCTTGGACAATTACAGCAAGGAAACCTATTCTTTTTCTTTTATCAATTTATCCTCTAAACACAGGTAATTTAGAAATAAAGTTCTATAAAAATTCATTAACTTAAACTTAACAAACTGAAGTTTCCATTACAGAAAAATAAACGACGATGCCCAAGTATACCCCGGACCCTTTTCTTTACAGGCCGACGCATCCATTTTACTGCTAATCAGTACAAGATAAAAAAAATGTCTACAAGTCTACAAAAGGAAAACCCTTTCATAATTTAAAAACGTAGCACATCATAGTGAAGATCATGGGCTTACGGCCTGTCCAAAATTACTATAAATAAAACAAGTCACAGCCACATGACCTTCCCAAACAAAGTAATGTACAACGTATCCACGACAAAGAAGTTTGAATCACGGTGAAACTGTATCATCGGAACCCCATACATCATCACATAAGGAAACCTCAGGCAAGAAACTAAGGCTTACCTGGTTGGTCGAGAAACGTGGAACCCCTCTGCCCGAAGTCTTCTAGCTCACATTCATGAGACTTCACTTGTAGAAAAGCCTTCACATTAAAATGGAGAAACGTTAAGTTCTTTATTCAAAAGAAAACCTAGTAATAGAAATAAAGTTTATGGCAAAATGAGAAAGGATAAAACAAGTTTACCTGGAGAGATTTGGTCCTCGGTCTCTCAGTGATCTTGTTTGCACAGTAACTATGGCCAAGGAAACCTTTTACCCTAGCAACTAGGCAGGAGAAAACACAAGTTAACACTTCGACGAGATTGTCTGAAGCAAACAGCAAGCCACAACGAAACCCAATTCCTCCCCACTGTCAGCGAAAAACCATCAGGTAAGCTGTGAGCTAGAAACTGAGACCACACTGCTTTGAAGACAGAGTTTATAGCTTGGCAAACACACGGAGGAAGACACTAATGGAGCTAGGTTTGGCATCGAAGGCCATCATTCGTAGAGGTAAAACAATGGCATCAATGGCCATGAGGCCATGAGCCTGGCGACACTTTAAACGGCAGCAAAGGATAAGGGAAATAATGCGAAGTTTTAGGGTTTAGGGTTTACCAATGACAAAACCCCATCCAATAACTGACAACCACATGGACTCCACTTTGGTTTTGATAATATTGGTTTTTGCTCTATAGTTTCGAGAGCCTTGGGTGAAGCCTGCAAAAAGAGGTTATACATAACCTTGTTACGATCTCCTTTGAAAAAAAACACTAGATTTTTATTTACTTATAAGATTCCTTAGTATATATTGTAAAGATATTATAGTTATAAATTTTGTTTAAATAGGCTCTATATCTATAAAAACCACTTATACTATGAAACGAGAACTCTAGGCATAAAAACAATGATTTTTGCAAAAAAACACCAAAAACACCCCTAAATAGAAAAGTGTTGATACCAGTATACACTTTTTTTTTTCGGGGTTAAAAATAGAGCCATGTCCAAACATCCCATACTGTTGTTTACAAAAACTTTAAAATCAACCCCTAAATTGGGAAAATATTTTTTTCTCAAAAATATAAATTACAAATTTTGTGAAACTTGCATATTAAACAAACAAAAATATTCCATAAATAATTTGACCACTCTAACCATATAAAATCAAAGAAATTATGATGTGATTCATAATAAAATCATATATTAGACTATACAAGAACAAATGATTCATATAAATATTCAAAATCTCCTTCAGAGTTTCAATTACAAACATCATACTAATAGAAAACATCTAAAATGTTTCATTTGAAATTATTGAAATTCATCCATGGAATTTGACACCCCATCAGAATCTACATTTTCTGCAGACGAAGGGCTGGACGAAGATGTGGATGACCCATATTCTTCTCTATTATCAATCGGTGCAATGTCTGAGTCTACATCTATGCCCATCATTTCAGTTGTCATATTCCTTCTAGATCTACGACTTGGTTGAGGAGACTCCCATCTTGCAACTTGTTCTTTTGGAAGCAACTTCTTGATAATCTCTAGAGTCTTCGAGCAAAGAGTGCCTTTCTTTGTCATCTTGAAATCATAAACAAGTATATCAACTTCCTCTAATTTCAATATGTCAATGCGGCGGCGATTTATTTTTTGATCCTTTCTTTTTCTCTTTCTGCAAACCCTTTTCTCAACTACCATCTCTGCCTTGTACACACCATCAAACGGGTGTGTATCTATTGTATACCAATGTACTTCTATTAATACTACAACTTCATTTTCTTTGTTCACCTTCATAACTTTTGCATTCCAGAAAGGATAATCACATGCATCATCTGTAGCCAAAACTGCAATCATGCAACCCTCCTTGATATCTTATATTGAGCCCTTATAAAGGTCTTCCATCTCTTGACGCTTTGCAGATGATCTTCTAGAGCCAATATACATTTCTCTTTCCTCTACTTGAGAAAACTCAACACCTTGAGGTTCAACATTTGTTTCCTCGTTTTCATTTGTTACTCGTGGCCAAGTAAATGGAGACTTCAAATATATATCTCCATTTGTAGAGTTTGAAATTATGTCACTTTGCTCCATGAAAAAAGACTCCCACCATATAGAATCAGCAACATCAAAGTACTCATATGTATCTTCGATAGATTGTTTTATTTCTTCCATGCATTGAGAAGAATTAACATCTCTATTGTGTCGCCTTGCATTATGAATCTCTGAAGATGATTGCAATAAAAATAAATTTGAAGCATACATTTGATGATTTGGGATGAATTTCAAAAATGCCAAACCTGATGAAGGTCCCCATTCTGTGCTAGTTGAGTACTTCTTTCCCCATAGTAGTGTTTTTCCATCAATCTTTTTAATGCGAAATTGATGTTGAAAGCTAATGTCATTAAGTTTTTCAATGCACCTTTCTTCACCATGCGATCCAAAAATAAATCTTCGCATGTCAACAGTTTATTCCAATTTGTGTACAACATGTTCTGGATGGTATGCTTTCCTTACAATTTCAATCAATGATGGTAGGCTCCCGAATTTCTTCCTCCTCGATGTCCATGCAAAATGGCTGAACATTTGATCAATATGATCATGTGTATGCCCAACAAGAAGGAAACCAACTTTTACCTTTTTTAAAAATTCCCAATTCAACAAGCATGTTTAGATAAGAAAACACGACCTGATTTTTGTTTTCTCGGCTTGTGTTGTCCAAATGCAAATATAGAACTTCAGGAAGATCACCAGGCTTGTGATGGTCAAATTTGCATCATTGTGAATGTTTGGAGCTGTAAAGTAAACCCTTGGAAACATTTCACCATTAAAAACCATACACCCAACCAAGCTAAACTGAATAAAATTTTCTTCCTTTAAATTCTTTGGCACACATACAAAATGTGGCAAGAGTGTTTTTTTCTGATCCGTGCCATCAATTATCAAACCCATATACTTATGTGGAGCATCATAACACTTCTTGCGATGTTTGTACAACTTTTTTCGTTCATTTGATTGTTGATTGTGATGTTCTTG
>LPNX010626970.1:157248-172233 GCA_001517045.1 Pseudotsuga menziesii
CAATTATTGTGGCAACACTCACTTGAAATTAAATGAGTAATGGAACTTGGACTTGTGAGCAATTCTTTCTTAAACCTTGTATAACTGGAATGCTTTGGATTGACATAAAAAGGTCTAGTCCTACACTTAATCCTGCTCATTGTTGGATTATGTCTATGCCTTTCCTGGACCATTATGTCTGCAACAACAACCTCATCAGAATGAATGTTTTCATTGTGAGAAATATGACCCCCCTCATTGAAAACATGATCACTAAATTCAATATGAAAATGATTGTCATGATCAGTAATAAGTTGATCACTTGTGGATAGATCAATGTGAGCATCAACACTATTGGTGCCACTAAATTCTTCATTGAAGGGGAACTCTTGAAATTCAACATTGACATCATTGGTGCCTGTAACATCCTTACTTGGAGGAGAATCATTGTCTTCATCATTGGTGGCTTCATCATCAACAAAATCATCATCGATTCCATTGAAATCCTCGCTTGGAGGATTATCATCGTCGGTGCCATTAAAATCTTCACTTGGAGAAAAGTAATCATCGGTGCCATTGAAATCCTCACTTGGAGGAAATTCATCATCGGTTCCAAGAAAATCCTCGCTTGGAGGAAAATCATCATTAGTTCCATTTACATCCTTGCTTGAAGGTGACTGATCATCGGTTCTATTGAAATCCTCGCTTGGAGGAAAATCATCATCACTGCCATTGACATCGTCGCATGGAAGAAAATCATCATCAGTTCCATTGAAATCCTCGCTTGGAGGAAATTCATCATCACTGCCATTGACATCCTTGCTTGGAGGAAACTCATCATCAGTTCCATTGAAATCCTTGCTTGGAGGAAAATCATCATCATTTCCATTGGCATCCTCGATTGGAGGAAACTCATCATGATTTCCATTGAAATCCTCGCTTGGGGGGAAATCATCATCATTGTCATTGACATCCTCGCTTGGAGGAAACTCATCGTCAGTTCCACTGAAATCCTCGCTTGGAGAAAAATCATCAGCATTGCCATTGACATCCTCACTTGGAGGAAACTCATCCTCAGTTCCATTGAAATCCTCACTTGGAGGAAAATTATCATCATTGCCATTGACATCCTCGCTTGGAGGAAACTCATCATCAATTCCATTGAAATCCTCGCTTGGAGGAAAATCATCATCATTGCCATTGAAATCCTCGCTTGGATGAAAATCATCATCATTGCCATTGACATCCTCACTTGGAGGAAACTCATCATCAATTCCATTTAAATCCTTGTTTGGAGGAAAATCATCTTCACCATTATTGATTTTTTCATCCTCACCAAAATCATCATCGATCCCATTAAAATCCTGACTTATATGAAAATTATCATCAGTCCCATTAAAATCCTCGCTGGGAGGAAAATTGTCATCATCTTGCTTATTTTCTTTAGGATCCCCACTTGGAGGAAGATATTCATCATCATCATCATCACCTTCACATTCTTGCCCTTCATTAGTGCTTCCTTCAAAATCTTCAAAACATGGAAGTTCTTGAACAACGTGTTTGATTACATTGCTTGCACTGTCAGTAGCTTGGCTAGATGAACAATACAATGCTTCACTCATGAGTGACATTTGTAGGATTAGGCCACTTAGTGATGGCCTTCCCCTTGACATGATCAATATTAAGTTTTCCTCCACCAATCACATACCCAAAATACACCAAGGATAAATAGACAAATTCACATTTCGTGAGGTTAGGTAGTGGTTGATGATTTTCCAAGCTTTTAAATGCTATCTTTATATGTGATATATTCTCTTCCATTGTAGAAATATAAACCAATATTTTATCTATATATACTATAACAAATGAATCTAATAAAGGGTGTAATACATCATTCATCAAACACATGAATGTAAGAAGTGCATTACATAAACCAAACAACATTACTAACCATCCATATAGAACTTTCCTATTCTTGAAGGTTCTCTTCTAGGGATCTTCTTACTTCAGCCACACTTGATGGAATCTCGATTTGAGATCCAACTTGGCGAAGTACTTGGCATGCTACAACTAGTATAATATATCATTGATATTGGGTAGAGGGTATCGATTCTTGAGTTTGATATTATTCAATTCTATATCATTTAAGAACACCATATAAGTCTTATCCTTCTTGGGTACTGTGATGATAACTCAAATCTATCCTTTCCCCAACAAATAATACAACTACTAATTCATTTGATCTACTTCTATGAAAGTTGGTGTATATAATCTGATGTTTGGTAATGGAGAATTCAACAATAATTGTATATTGTTCTCCACCTTCCTATTAGGAGGTATCATTTTAGGCTCCTCGAACACTTCTTCATATTCCTGCAAAAAGGATCTCCAACTGATGGTTATTCTCTTTGATAAATCCCTCTAGGAATTCCTTCACTTTTATCGATTCACCTTCTTTCTAATTTTGTCTAAAGAAAATAAATACAAACTTCCTACTTGAATTGACCATTTTTTTTCTTGGTTCACACTTACAAGAGAGATATTTGATATACCTTTTTGTATATTAATGATGAATAATATCCCCTCCTTGATCAAGTGGTATTGGTTGTTTCTCCTCATGAATAACACATCACTCTTATACATGTAGGGGATTTAAAGTCCTCCCACTTAGTTACTGTTGGATCACCCCCCAGCCAAAGTGCTTTCTTGTGACTTTCCCACTAGGTTAATGCACGACCCTCTAACTTCATTCAAGCAAATGAGATATTTTGACCACAAAAACATTTTTTAGACCCTAAAAGAAGCCCTCGAAGGTTCTAGACCCCAAATCTACAAAAATGAGGCTTCCCCATAAAATGGCTCTTGCAAGCCAATTCACCTAATATTCTAACCCCGAAATCTCCAAGTATGTGGAAAATTATATTCTAATCCATTTCAAGCCAACTATAATATATAAAGATAAAAAAAGAAATGAAATTATCTTTAGGTATTGTTGATGTAGAATAATGTCTTTTATTAATTCCATAGGATCATCTAGTAAAAGGGCTCAATTAGAACTCCATTGATAATTGATAATTGAGTTGTACGATTGCATCAATGTGAAAGATCGTGTTTTGTCACCTATACCTTTTGGTATTTATATTTACAAGTTAAAAATGTGTTTGGAAGATAAAATTTGCGCTAACGCTACTTTGCAATTATGGTTCATAATGTGGACAAAATCCCTACCCTTGAGGAATTCATGAGTTCAATAAAAATCAAGCATATGATGTCCTAACAAGATGTATATAAGTCACCATAGTATATGCATGTTATCATCCTTCCTTACATTCAATGTATTGTTGTGTTATAGTGGGACACAATGACATTAAAAGTAAATCAGAATTTTCAAAGTTATATTCTTGATTTGGGATGTTGGTAAATAGTAATAGGATAAAGGTTATGATAATTCAAGAACATTAGAATATTAATATATAAATATAACAAAGTTATATTATTTGTAAGTAAACTTCTAAACACACTTCTAACTTGTGAATTATTCATAAATAAACTTATATTTTGTTGTGTTGTTAAATATGTCTAACTTATTAGCTTTTTTTAGTCATTGTCAATTATTTTTCTCAAAATATTTTAAAACTAGTTAAATATTATACTTGGAATATTTAAGAAACATTTTCTCACTTATTTTATTTAAATAAATTTCTTCAATATATATATGTAACCTTTCAATTACTATTATTAATAATTAAATATCAAATATGTAAAATACATAAATTTCATACTAAAGATATTATATGGAAGACATCCTCCATAATAACACCGTGACAACAATTAACCGGCTTTATAAATCAAGAATCAGTGAATCTCTAACCTTGTTTTCTTCTGGTTATGTGAATCAATGACGATCCATCCATCGAAGTCACTATTTGTTGAAATGGATGGTGGGTCATTGCCAAACTATTTAAAATTTGGCTTAATAGTGGTCAATCCATCACTGTTATTTTTCCTGTAATCTGATGGTTGATCATTGCTTAGCTTGTCATCTAACCTTGTCTTAAGCATTAATGAACAGGCAAATGACATCAATATATTCGCATCCAAAGTCTGCTTTCGAAACCCTCGCAGAAATGGTAAGAGATCCTCCAAGGACAATTTTAAGAGATCATGCTCGAAGTACTTTAGCAACACCAAGCCCATTCCGAAAAAAATGTTGGTCCCCTCGTAAAAAAAACGTCCCATATCCGAACAGCTAATGCAAATGGCAAGTCTGCGGAGAAAGTAGTCATGAACCAACTGGTTGCATACATCGCTGGCATGACATTTTGTTCCTCAAAATGCTTAGCCAATTTGGGTAGCCACTTCTTCACAAGCATTTCGAAGAGAAGGAAGAACTGGTGAAGTAGAGGCAGCCCTTCCAAATACATACCTCGAAGTTGCTTGCCTTTGAGCAATGCCACCATAACCCCAAAAAGGCTTTCTCCTCATCCATGTAAAGCAAAAGCATGCCCGCTATGCAATTCATTCCATGCGTATACCCAACCTCTGTGTCGTGAACCGAATACACCTTCAACACATTATGGAGAGACCGTTGCCCGTCTTTCGTTTGAAATACCTTGTGTGATGACAAAGTCCAATGGATATCTTTAACTATTTGCTTCTCTGATAATTCTGATTTCTGGGAAAATTCGTCGGAGAGGAGCAGTGAGTAAATTCCTAGGTTTGCCATCAGAAGGACCCGGCCACCTGATATACGGAGATGACACTATGACCAACTAACAATAAACAAGGGGAGCGCCGCTCCATGGGTGCCAAAGGGTCGCCCTTTACTAGCGGCGCGATTTTGAGAATCGCGCCACCAGTAAAGGGCGGCCCTTTGGCGCCCATGGAGCGGTGCTCTCCTTGTTTTGACGGTGGAGGAGGTGGAAGGGGGAGGCTCTGCCGTCAAAACAAGGGGAGCGCCGCTCCATGGGCGCCAAAGGGCTTCCCTTTACTGGTGGCGCGATTCGGGAGCGCCGCTCCATGGGCGCCAAAGGGCTTCCCTTTACTGGTGGCACGATTCTGAGAATCGCGCCACCAGTAAAGGGAAGCCCTTTGGCGCCCATGGAGCGACGCTCCCCTTGCTTTGACGGCGGAGGAGATGGAAGCGGGAGGAGGGTGGAGCGGAAGGGAGGTGGAGATGGAGGATGGACGCACTGAGTGGGAGGATGGGAGGGGGGAGAAGGGACCAACGGAGGTGGAGAGGTGGAGGGAGGCAGAGGTGAATGGAGCACGGGCAGACTTCCATCTCATTATAGCAGCTCATATATATATAGCAACTCATGAATGGAGCGCGGGAAGATTATATATAGCAGCTCATATATATATAACAGAAGAAAAAAAAATCTTTACCTCTAAATTGTTCATATATAGCTTGGCTTTTCTCTTATATGGGTGTTATTCCTTTTAAGTGTAGTATTTTGGTGAAAAAGTCTGCTTAGCAATGAAAAAGTCTGTCTCTGCATCTAAGAAGAATAGCTAACATTGTTGTCTCTGCATCTAAGAATCGCAGTGACAAAGCCTGTCTCTGCATCTAAGAAGCACTGCTAACTTTGTCTCTGCATTTGAGAATCATTGCTTAACAGATATTAGCTGTTGCTGTAACTATTTTTGTCTCTGGTTTTGTTTCTTTATTGTTGTGACTGTGCAATGGATCCTTGGCTGTGTTGGGATTGTGTTTTTTTTACATGATGTATAATGCGTAGAAACAATAGTACACAAACAAATGCAGAGACATAAATAACAGTCTACTTGATATATGACCAGCAGTGCTTCTTAGATGCAGTGACAAAGTCTGTCTCTGCATCTCTGAAGCACTGCTAACTTTGTCTCTACAGCTGAGAATCAGTGCTCAATAGATGGTGATTGGTGATTGTTGTTGTAATGTATTTTTTTCCTTGGTTATGTTTCTTTGTTGCTCAGTCTGTGCAATAGATCCTTTCCTGTGTTGGGATTGTGACTATTTTGTACATGGTATATATTGCAGACACAGTAGTAAAAAAGAAACAAATGGAGAGACAGAAATAGTTACAACGAGAATTAATCTGTTCAGTAGGGCTTGCTGAGATGCAGTGACAAAGTCTGTTTCTGCATCGAACAGATATTAATTCAGCAAGAATTTATATATGTTCAACAGTGCTTGAGACTCTGTCTCTCCATCTAAGAAGCACTGCTGAAAATATATGTTTCTTGCTATAACGGTTTGTCTTTGCATTTGTTGCCTTACTACTGTATGCAATATATCTTTGGCTATGTTGGGACTGTGTTTTTTTTCCACATCTCAGTCATTGCAATGTGACTAGCTTTGCTTGAGTTTAAGTAGATATAGGCACAAACATTTCTTGAATCTTACTGTTAAGACCTTGCAGACTTGTGAATCTGGTGTTCAACTACAAGAGAAAGGAAAAGTAACGTTTCCATAATCAAACGTAAAGGACATGGGGAAGATTCATTTTACATATGGAGTACTTGATGAACATTTTGATGTAAGTGCACGAAAATATCCGTTGAACGTTTTTTTTGTTAATCTGATTTAAGCACATTTCATAAAGATGGATATTTTTGTTAAAGTTAGAATGAAGACTGAGATAAGCTTAAATTAAAGCAACAAGTATGTTTCTCAAAGTGCCTCCCTAGAATCATTAAGACACACTGAAATCTGTGTTTCTTGAAGTGCCTCCCTAGAATCATTAAGACATACTGAAATCTGGAACACTGTGTGTAAGTTTTCAGACCTTAGTATTCACACTGCATGAAATGGGCAAATTTTGGGAGTGTAGCTTAACTTAATTTAAATGGCTGCTAATGCTGATGATTTTTTTTTATCTCAATCCTTTGTAGGTGGTAAAATTATGTTTGCTTGAGACTATTAAGGATGTTGTTCCGGACTTGTGGTCTCCAGAAATGAAGATAGCTTGGGATGAAGCCTATTCCCAATTGGCTGAAGCGATTAAAAGCGAAATGAAGAGTGTGTAAATATGAATGCCCTGAAGATTTTGTTGCTCCCTGTTGAGACCTTGCGAACAGATTATTATTTTGTTCATATCCAAGGATAGACATGAATTTCTCAACATAACTGTCATGGACATTCATGGAAAGTAAATTAAAAACCAGAATAAACTACATTAGCTTTTACACCATAATAACCATAATCTCCTTGTTGATTTTACACCCTCATAGGCCCTGAAAATAAGGTGGTTTATCAGCTCCCAAATAGGCCCTGAAAGTGTAGAAAGAGCTCGAAGGATATTTAATGGCTTAATATTGTTTTTTCTTTTGTTACAGTTCTTTGAACTATTCTCTATTTCATGAAATATTGGGTTAATGTTTTTTCCTTTTATTAAAGTTCTCTAAACTATTTTCCTTCATTACGACTATCCTTTAAACGTTTTAAGTACCCTAACATATATTATTATATTATAAATTTATACATTTGAAAATTGGTGATATATCATTTTATTAAATAAAGTAACATTTATCATAATAAAAATTATTAACTAAAGGGGAATATCCCACGGTAAGATGGTAAGGGGGAGCCCATTGACGCTGACTCCATTCGAGAGGTTAGAAGACTTCTTGATTTCAGGAAAAAATAAACTAGCAATTGTTTAGAAAAGAAGTACACATTGGGAAGATTGTAAGTACCTAGTAAAACTTAATAAAATAAAAATCTCAAGCATCACAGCCACTTTTTCGATTCATAGTTGTAGAATGTGTATCAAAAGAAGCTAATTGAATCTAAATATACATTATTATCTTAATTAGGGTAAAAAAAAAAAATTACGAACAAATAGGTATGGAGACCAATTTTAAATATATCCTTGGTTTTAAAATGCAACCTCAAAATTTAATTAGAACAACAATTTAAGGATTATGGAAATAAGATTCCCTATTTTCCATGAGAATGAAAAGAAACAACTGAATGAAAAAATGATTTACCCTCGACGAAAGTTTTGTTGGACTTTCTTCAAGTTGTAAAAGGTTTAAATCATAACAGCCAATCTCCTATAAGTTTGACTAGACCTTACCTTACAACAGACCAACACAACATATCAACAAAGTAGGGTAAACCAAAACTTACCAATAAGAGAATTATCTTTGACATCTCAAGGTATAGTTTCTTTTCCTCCATCTTGAACATTTGTACATACTTCTTCACCATTAAAAGTGTGTTTATGTTCCTTATCATAATTTCTATCCTCTTTGGGATTTTCCTCACCTCCTAAGATGGAAACTCTTATGACTTGTCTCCAAAAGTGTTTTCCTCCGCTTTAGTAACATTGTAATCCTACTCAACCACAAAAAGCATCGTAGCATAGGTTTTATTTCAAGTTCAAATGCGAGAAAGAACTAAACCTTACCATATCCTGCCTCACATTAAGTAATCTCCTTTTTATTTACTTGAGAGGATTTCTCTATTACCATGAGGAAGACAATTCATTATGTCCAACAATATTTAAGTTCAAGATTCTGTGAGGAAGAGTTCCACTATTAGACATAATGACAAGCCAATTCTGTCCATATAAGCTTAGTCTTAACACCTGCTTGAATGCCACTATTATATCATCTTTAACAGAATCCAAACTTGTATTTTAGTGACCTAGAATAATGACATTGCATAATGACCTACAAGTATTTAGTGAACCCATTAGGTCATCTTGGACTATCCTATACATAGATTTCATGCAACAACCATTTGAATTCAAAGTTTTCTCGCTACTCTTTCTTTGTCATTTAGGAGAAAAATAACCACAAGAAAAAGCCTCCAATGCTCTTGTAGTCAAAGGGAAGATGCTTGTGCTTTTCGTACATACATTTTCCATTTGTTTTAAAAGGTTGAAAAATAGCTCGTGGGCTAAATTTTGCCCCTAAATTTTTTCTTGATTATGCCCACCATTTCTCTCAAGTTAAGAGGGATTACTCTTTCATTTACCACTTTTATTATGGTTCCATTGTTACTAAGTCATTGTTTATTAAAAGACCCTTCAAGTTCATCATAGAATGATCCTGAAAGGAGGGCACACAAATATTTCTATCAATAAATTTAAAAATAGTAGATTATTTACAATTCACATATCATAAAAACTTAGCAAATTGATTGACATTTGACTTATTAAAATTTCCAAGATGACTGTGTACTCACTTCATATTTTTCATGTACACTTAAAGTATAACATGTTCTAAATAAAATCCTCGTTAATTAGTGAATCATCACAACTACTTGTATACTACTAATACTAAGTTCTAACATACTTAGAGATTAAATGTAAAAATGTTATTATTCTATTCAAGTGTTGGTTTTTAAATAATATAACATTTTCTCGTAGTTAAACACTTTTTTCTACTAATACTACAAAGTAGGGTACAAAATTGTAGTGGTAAATTCGTTCTTTAAAATACAAGAATCACAAAATTTCAAGTCTAAATACCATGAAGATACTAACCCAATATACAACAAAATTGCAAGTCTAAATACCATGTAGATAGTGACCCGATACACAACAATATTTCAAGTCTAAATACCATGTAGATAGTGACCCAATACACAACAACACCACTTGGTCACCAAAATACTACACCTAAAAGGAATAACACCCATTATTGATGTCCCCGAGGAAAGCCAAGCTCCAGAAAATTCCAATTTCGATGAAGAATTTGGCCTGCATGATATTGTTGATTAGTTGAGTGTCTTGAAGAAAATGTTTAATTTGACAACTTTTTCATAAGATATATTAGTACTGCTTTGACTTTCAGACTTTATTTTAGAAATAAAATCTCTAGTATATTGTTTTTAATATGTTATTTGCAAATATATGGTATAGTTTTTCGTGAATTTATGTGAATCGTAACATTTTGGAATATAGTATGAAATAGTATCATTTTTATACAAAAGTTCTATGAAAATCTATTGAAAATGGTTGTAAATGTCTTTTTTTTCTAGAATTTCTTATAATTTTATCAATAAAAAAGTCTTATTTTGCCTATAAAAAAGTCTTATTTTAAAGGAAAAATTGTAAAATGTATATGATTTTCAATATAAATTGCTTCTAAATGTATGTTATTTTGTTAAATGTCTAAAAAACACACTTGAAATTAGAAAGTAATAATATTTTACGACGAAGATGATTCAAAGGCCCAAAAAAATGCCTTAAAATGAAAATGTGTGATACTAGTATCAACCCTTTTTTAAATGGAGGTAAAATTAGTTACTAAAATTAGGAGAGAGAAAAACGAGAACTATGTCGAGTTCTCATTTCATAGTATAAGTGGTTTAAAATGAAAATCATATAATTAGTGTTAACACATGCAAAGGTTTTGGGTTTATAATTATTCTCTAGGTAATGAACTTTCCACCCATGAAAACAAAGCTTTGTTACTTCATTTATAACCTTATAATGTATTCTTTAGCATCTTCTTTTGGTAATTACTAGGCAGTTAATAAAATTGTATTCTGCATGAAATCGTTAGTTTCGTATATGTATAAATGTCATTTCTAATATACCTTATGACAATGCCTAGACATAGGTTTTACTTGTTTATATAACATTCGAATGTATGTTGAGACAAATACATATAAATTACCTTGGTATCGAGTAATAATGTATCACAAGACTTAGTTTGCAAAATTATCCTTCTCTAGAGTTGTATGTAGGACTTAATATAACAACAGATGGATAAAAGTATGATGCACAAGTTATAGTCAAATCTAGGTAGAAAACATCTAGTTATATGTTGTACTTGGATTTCCAAGTACTTACGCTTATAAATAAATAAATAAGAAGTAAATATACAGCCAAACTTTAAGTCCTTAAACCAAGAATAAGAGGGCTAACAACTTAGACCTCAAGGTTGAGTAACGACTTAACAATTTCAATATATGGAAAAGATATAGATTTGACGATACCTTCTTTTGTTGAAAGCTGTAAACTAAACAGATATTCTAGCATTTTACTTATGCTAGTTGAGATAATTAATCTCGATCCTGAAACTAGAATACAAAACGTCTTACATGTAAAAAGACCTGTACAAGAAGCATCACTTCACTGCATTAGCTAAAAAGCTAAGTAAGCCTCAGACATGAACTGAAGTTCCTTCATTTTTTTAAAACAGAAAAACAAACTTTAGTACATAGTAAACAAATAGTTGTTTCCGCTCATATTACTTCAGATCATCACCTGCTAAATCAATCTTTAATACTTAATTATGAAAGCAGATAGTGAAGTATGCAATTACATAAATTAATTAAGGAATTGGTTTTAGTTTCTAGATTAGACTCTTTAAAATGATAACTGTTAGCGGTTAAGTTACCCACATCATTGATGTTTTTAAACATTAATTGTCGCAAAAAAAGTTTTAAATTTTTATGAAAATTTGGAGTATTACAATAGGGCTTCTCCATTCCGATTCTTGACAGGCTCAATGATTCCAGCATCCAACATACGATCGAGCTCAGCCTTGACATGTTCTTTGTATCACGGTTTCAATTGATATGGCCTCTATCGTATAGGTTTTGTGTCTGGTTTCAACGGGATTTTCATCTCCCCTAGATCCCCTAATATCCCTTTTATTTCCGAGAACCGTGTCGGAAACAGATCTTGGAACTTGTGCAGTAGATCTATGATCGGTGCCATTGTTTCATCGTCCCAATAGTCCCCAATATTACCAAACTTTGGGTTCTCTTCCGTCCCAATGTTAAATTTTCTGAGCTTCAGCGGCTTACTCATGGGGTCAGTTGGTATGTCCTGTGTTACAACATCGTGACTTCCTTCTGATTCTAAAATATTGGCATTCCGCACCTCATCATCATTTTCATGTTCACCATATAGATTGTAACACGTCATCATGGATAGCATATGACACTGTGCATGCGGATCTACACACTAGTACAAAAGCACGGATTTTTCCACGGAGGTTTTCCACGTTTCTTACTTTTTGGTGTAAAATCGGAAGCAACAGGAACGAGGCGTCGCTGTATCCACGCCTAGCCGTCGCTATATCCACGCAGGGACTCTTATCCGTCGCTATATCCACGCCTAAAGCCTTGGACGTCGCTGTATCCATGGCTATCCGTCGCTATAGCGACAGCACCGTCTTTTGTTGACTTTTTACAAATAAGAGGTTCGATCTTCTTTTTGTTTTTGTTTTCGTGGGCGGGTGGATTAATGCTTATAGTTATGGAGGATGAGGAGGAGGAATCAGAGGGAGGAAGAGTTCGAGGCGGCTGTTTTTGGAAATCGATAATAATATTTAGCAAGGTGTTCTCATGCAAATCTGCGTATTCGATCTGGCATCATCGCACCAGCGAGCTAGGGTTTAACTGTTGGCCCCATTTACATCTACTTGGAGGTCCCGCCATGGTCAGCCCCGGCCTCTGTAAATGCCCAGCAATAATATATGGTTAACTGTTATATTCAGAAGATAGGGAGCTTGTGTCAGGCTAAGGAGGTTCAGTTACAATTGGGTGTTGAATTCGGGCAACCCATTTGCAGGCCTCGGCATTCGGACATATATACAGAAGGTCTGTAATGTATTGGATGCATATTTGGACTACTATATGGATGATGGGTTTCTCGCATGTTCAGGAAATTATGGCAGAAGAGACTTGTTCTGCGTCATAAAGATGAATAATGTGGATTATTAGCATTGATTAATCAGATTATAACAAAGTATATGCAGAGTTCTGCAGTCCAATGGATATACAATCAATCATAATTTGTTAGGTGTATCTTCACCAGTACATCCTGATTCAACTACAGTATGGCGGAAGGATTTCAGTTGGGTGTAGAATTCAAGAACCCATTTTCTACAATTCTGAACTTGGGTGCATATACAGGAAGTGTATAATCTTATTCACTATATATCCAAAGCACTTGTGGTATGATTAGGGATTTTTAGCTGGGTGTGGTTCATATACATTTGTTGCAGACCTTACTTTGAGGCCAAGGAAGTCCAACTGGTTCTTGAATTCAGGTGATTAAGGTTATCTATATCAGTAGCAGAGCGGCAAGACATTTTGGGACCTTACCACTCTTGGCTGAAAGGACTAACCCAGGCCTTCTTACAAAGGAATTGTTGATTTTTTAGGACCTTACCAGAGGTCAAGACCTTTCTCTTCTAAAGAAGGGCAGAACCTTACTTTCTCAAAGAACCCTTCGGTATGATCGGGTAACACCTTTTAGGAGCTTAGCTTTTTTATACCCAGGTAAGTTATCCCAGCTACTCAAAATTCCGTCACTTGCTATAGAGAGACTATATAGTTTGCTACTCAGTGTAGACAAAGCAGATCGATCTATAGTATCTACAGGCCTCTCTGCATTTGGATGAGTCTACTTGGGTTTTGAGTTCGGGAAATCTAGAGCAACTCTCTATCTCTGGATGTATACACAGCTGAGAATGTAAATTCACTCAGAGAATGAAAGTTTTGCATGAGGCTGAGGAAGCCCAGATGAGTTTTGAATCCAATCAAACTATTATAAATGATCTTGTTTTTGCTTGTTTCTGGATATGGTCTTGTACCCATTGGATTGGACAAGGTTGCATGGAGAAGGAGAAAGCACAGGAATGAGTTGAATCCATCGGGAGATGACGAAGAATCCTTCCATTGTTAATGTGGTTTCGGCATTGACAATGGCATGGAAGCATAGATTTATTAATGTCTCTGATGATCAATGGGAGCAGCTGCATTGGGAATTCTTCATTGGTTGTTCGTTTGTTTGGAAGCATCCAGTCCACACAGCTGCTTTCCTTATTTGGGCTCCAAAGTTGATCAAAATTCTATCATTTTTTTATCCTCTCTTGATCTCCACTATCCTCTTGTTGGTCATCATATTCACTATTGGCCCGCAGTTAAAAAAAATGAAAGCCGATGGTGATTTACAGTGGGTTAGATTCAAAGAGGCAGCAACTATTAGTTCTAAGGATGACTTTTGTGGCTGTTGGGCAGGTCAACAGCCTAATGCAGGATTTGAAATTTCTCGAGGGGTCAATAGGCTTGAGGAAAACATCACAAATGATTGGGCAGGATGGGCAGAGAGTCTTCAAGGTTGCCATCAGTCACTAGATCAATTCCAAAATAGTATAGAAAATAATGACATCAAATTTGACTTAGATAAAGTCACAGATGAGGAGGCTAAACAGGCAGGAGATTTGGATGTGTCGAGCAAAAGCGTTATTCTTGGCAAGGTAAGGGAACTTATGGAGAAGTTGATCGATGAACTTGGCGGGAGAGTAGAGATTGATGCCCTGAATGCCTTGGAGAGCATCACTCAAGTCCTAATTGAGAGCACAGGGAAAGATTATGAGAAACAAGGTAAAAATTGTCTTCTTTCTGCCACGGGAGAAATAAAAAATGATCTATGGTTAAGGAATTATTGAATGTATATCTGCGTATTCGATCTGGCATCATCGCACCAGCGAGCTAGGGTTTACCCGTTGGCCCCATTTACATCTACTTGGAGGTCCCGCCATGGTCAGCCCCGGCCTCTGTAAATGCCCAACAATAATAACTATCTGTGAGTCCTTCTTTGCTACTTAATGGTAATTGTGTTTGAATCATACTTAGCTCTTGATATTGCATGTGTAATTCAGGAGGGGGAAGGTTTTGCTTTGGGGTAAACCACCATGGATTCCGCAGAGGAATGCAAGATGGAAATTACTGAAATGCTTCAGGTTCCGAAGGAGGAATGGAAGGAGGAAAGAGATATTGAAACCCTTTTGGTTCCGAAAGAGGAATGCGAGGTTGAAGATATTGAATTTACTGAGGGCTGTGATCCTTGGAGCCAGTGGGTCTCCATATCAAGATGGACTTTTCTTCTTTGATATTTATCTTCCACTTGACTACCCTTATGCACCACCGGTAATAATTTGTTGCTTTGAAGTTTAAAGTGAAAGTAGGTTTTCATTAGATGTTTCAAATTTCAATAAGGTAATATTTTTGTGTGTTTTTCCCAGTTTGGTCTTTAGTGGATGTTT
>LPNX010627012.1:0-21664 GCA_001517045.1 Pseudotsuga menziesii
CAACACCTAAGCTGTAGTTTAATCTTAACTTAAATCTCAAATTCATTTATAAGTTTGTAAAGTTGTAATCCACCTTTAGACTCCATTTGTAATAGGCACTGATCTTTATTTATCTCAAGGTCTGCTTGTCATTAAAGGAATTCTGTGCACTTGCATGCTGCTTGTCATTCCTTAGATATTCCAAAGGCTTAGCCTCATAATCTTAATAAAAAGATCCCTTTAATTAATTTGTAATTAATTAATAAATCTGGAACTTAGTATTCCGTAGGGACTACCCCCCTTGGCTCTGTTGGGATCTAGCCTAAACGGAGGAGTTGTGGACTGTGGTGACAGTGGTCCCCAGCTCTAACTTGCCCCCAAGGACACACACAGTGGGTTGGAGACTTTCTTGTGTCTTAAAGTGTGTATTAGGCGGCAACAGGGTGCTACCTACACTGGAGATAGAGTGCGCGTCAATCTTGAGAGAAAGAGGGGATGACTTGAGTTACAACTGAGGTGGGAGTGGAGTGGTAGATGCCACCTCCTAAAATATGTGCCACCTCTCCACCTACCTATCACCACACCACTCATCAAAAGGCCACTTCACCAAATCGCCAACCAACACCATCTCCTACGTATGGGCCACCATGATGTGAGAAGAAAGTGAATGTTTGAATTGCTTGGTATCCTAAACTATTTCAAACATGATGCCAAACTTTTGTTTAAGTTATTTAATTAAGAGTGGGCCACCTCATCCATGATGCCAACCTTCACCAACATTCGCATGTGTGATCTATCCCTCACGCTCTATAGCCATACGACCCAATATGATGGGAGCTCCAAACCTTTATATGGTAGATACTCTAAACATGTGATGCTATCTTTAAATGACGAGTTATACCCATAATACCCACTCACTAATCACAAGTGTGGGCCACCCTCCAACTTTGAAACATTCGTGAGCTTTTAAAATTTGGTTAAAAGGTAATGAAACATGTTTTAAAAATTACGCTTCTTTCTTAATAAGAACTTGCCTTCATAGGGACCACCATGCCAAGTCACCTTTTAGCATTAAAATGCCACTTTGATGCTCCGTTAGCTGAATAATGCTCCACGAGATGTTTTAGCTGCCCGAAATACATGAAAGTGGGTCCCGGGGTAAAGAGTATACTCTGAGCATTAAAACGAGCATCCCCACGCCAAATTTGGACTTTGAACCATCAATTATTACATTTTGAAGTTTTTCAATTAAACCATTAAAAAATGGCTTAAAAAATGGAAAAGAATAATTTTCTCGGAATTGGATGAAACTCTAGGGGGACCTAGCACATGTCCATACGACTCAATTTGAATTCCTAGCATGTTTATAAATACGGACACAGAGGCTCTAATAACCTCCTAAGGCCTAACCACCAAGACGACTACCCCAACTTTGGAGGTGTGAGTGAAAAGCTCATAAATTATTAGTCGTTTGTTTAACAACCAATAATTACCAAGGGAAAAAACATTCTGGGCTAGTCGGTTTGATGCCTAAGTCTAGGAAGCCGAGCCTTTTATAAAAATTGACCATGCTAGCACATTTTTTACAATTTCCCCAAGGGGGTATAGACATGTGTTACAATTTTTTTTGAACAGAATCTCTGAAAAAGCCTGACACTTTTGAACTTTGAACAATGAACAAGTATACTTGTTCCACTTCATCGGCTTGCTTGAAAAATCCACCAAGTACAACTCAGGTGGTAACACCCACAACTAGTGATACATGACTTATAGATAGTGGTGCTTCCAAGCATATGACTGGTTATAAAGAGAACCTTTCAGAAGTTGTTGAGAGAGAATCCCATCTCTGTATTCTACTTGGAGATGATGCCAACTACATTGTGAAAGGATTTGGATCTACATCTCTTTAGTTGGAATCCAATGACTCATTACATCTGAATGATGTGTTGTATGTACCTGGTATGAAAAGAAACCTTATCTCCATCTCCGCCTTAGAAGACAAGGGATATAGAGTTACACTTGCAGATGGAAATGTGCTTGCATGGCACAAGAATTCTAGCATGAACACAACAAAAGTGATTGGTGTAAGGGAGGAAAGCTTGTATCATCTGAGCACTCTACCAGCTCAAGCTTTAGTCCATGATTCCACTAACATCAATGAGCTATGGCACAGAAGACTAGCTCACTTAAACTATCAAGCTCTCCTCGCATTAAGGAACATGGTGACAGGTCTACCGATGCTTCATGTAGACCATGATAGTGTATGTAGAGGATGTGCACTTGGTAAGAATACCAAGGGTTCCTTTCCGAAAAGTGAAAGTAGATCCAAGGGAATATTGGATCTAATCCACTCTGACTTGTGCAGACCCATGACAGTTTCTTCATTGTGTGGTTACAACTACTATGTAACATTTATTGATGACCATTCACGAAAGACGTGGACATACTTCCTCAAGACCAAGCAATTCGAGGAAGTACTTAGCAAATTCAAGGAATTCAAAGCACAAGTTGAGAATCTGTTAGGAAGAAGAATTAAGATCCTGAGATCAGATAATGGTGGAGAATATACCTCTACATAATTCAATGATTTTTGCAAGGAAGCAGCAATTAAGAGGGAGGTCACAGTTCCATACAACGCCTCAACAAAATGGGGTTGCAGAAAGGAAGAACCGAACAATTGTGGAGACAACCAAAGCTATGATACATGACCAGAGTCTACCAATGTTCTTATGGGAAGAAACATCCATAACAACTGTTTATGTACAAAACAAATGCCCTCATAAAATCTTGAAGAACATGACTCCGGAAGAAGCCTTCACAGGAATGAAGCCAAAAGTGGGCCACCTTCGTATCTTTGGTTGCCCAGTCTACATTCATGTGCCCAAGGATAAAAGGACGAAACCAGAACCTTCAGGCAAGAAGGGAACATTTGTGGGATACAATGAGTCTTCAAAGGCTTACAGAATATACATCCCAGGATCGAGGCAGATCATAGTCAACAAGGATGTGAACTTTGAAGAAGACATGGCTATTCGAAAAGGAAGAGGATCTGATGTAGAGATCGATGATGATGATGAAGAGATGAGATCATCTCCCCCTCTAGAAGTTAAGATGGAGTCTGAAGAAAAGAATGAACCAATCGATCCCATTGATCCAGTTGATGCTCCCACAGATATGGCAAGAAGCCAGAAAAGACCTAGATGGGCACAACAGGCACTGCAGGATGTAGAAGGGCACAAAGCACCACACATAATCCATCGGGAAAACAAAAACCCTCAGAGGTTCTCGAGTTATGTAGCATTGATGAGTCACATCATTGACTCAGAACCTACCACGTACGAAGAAGCATCCAAACACCAAGTTTGGAAGGATGCCATGACGAAGGAGTTCCAGTCCATCATGAAGAATGATGTATGGGAGGTTGTACCGAGACCGGATGGGAAGTCAGTAGTGACCTCAAAATGGCTTTTCAAGATTAAACACAGAGCAGTTGGTAGCTTGGAAAAACACAAGGCCAAATTTGTTGCCACAGGATTCTCTTAGAAGAAAGGAATTGGCTATGATGAAACATTTGCTCCTGTGGCTCAATATACTTCCATCAAAACCATCATTGCTATTGTTTCAGCTATGGGATAGAAGTTGCATCAGATGGATGTAAATATTGCCTTCCTCAATGGTATTATCGAGGAAGAAGCTTACATTGAACAACCAGAAGGGTTTATTGTCCACGGGAAAGATTCTTATGTATGTAAACTGAGAAAGGCATTATATGGACTCAAGCAAGCACCTCGTGCTTGGTATGGGCGGATAGACTTGGGATTCACCAAGCGTGATGCAGATCCTAATCTTTACTACAAGGTTGTGGATGACGAGCCACTGATTTTAGTCCTGTATGTGGACAACTTGTTTCTCATAGGAAATGAGAAACTGTTTGGATGGTGTAAGAAGAAAGCTTGGTTATGAGTTTGAAATGAAGGACTTCGGATTGATGCATTACTTCTTGGGATTAGAAGTATGGCAAAGGCAGGAGGAGATTTTCCTAAGTCCATGAAAATACACCATTGATATTTTGAAGAGATTTGGGATGTTGGAATGCAAGTCCATGGCTACCCCGATGGATGCAAATTTCAAGAAGCTGAAGGATTCTACTTCAAATTTTGATATGATTGATCCCACCATAAATCACCGGTTGATTGGCTCTTTGATGTATCTGACAAACACCGGACCGGATATATGTTTTGTTGTGAATACTCTCAGCCAGTTTTTAGTGATCCGAGGCAAATTCACTGGGTTTCTGCTAAACATGTTCTCAGATACTTACGTGGTACTATGGGATATGATCTAAGATATGCTTCAGGTGTGACATGATATTGCAAGGATTTTCTGACTCAGATTGGGTTGAGTGTGTTGTAGATAGAAAGAGTACTTTTAGATGTTGCTTCAGTTTGGGCTCTGCAGTGATTTCCTGGTGTAGCAGGAAGCATACCTCAGTAGCGCTTAGCACCGTAGAAGTCGAGTATATCGCTGCTAGTGCAACAACTCGAGAAGTAGTATTCCTTTGAAAACTCTTTGCTGGATAATTTGGTTAGATTCCAGGACCAATTGTGATCCACTGTGACAACCAGAGTTGTATACAGATGTTAGTGAATCCTGTATTTCACGATAAGACGAAGCATATAGAGATTCGATATCACTACATTCGTGATATGGTGCAGAGAGGTGCGGTCGAGCTGCAGTATGTTTCGACAGATGACTAGATTGCAAATATTCTTACCAAGCCTCTTCTCAGGACAAAGTTTGAATACTTTCGCAAAAGA
Organism: Pseudotsuga menziesii; assembly: GCA_001517045.1. NCBI lineage: Eukaryota > Viridiplantae > Streptophyta > Pinopsida > Pinales > Pinaceae > Pseudotsuga > Pseudotsuga menziesii. Next base: position 4,797 of record LPNX010627012.1, read on the forward strand.
CTTGGAGTAGAAGAAAATGCATCCCTCGTGGGGAGGGAAAGTTGAGACTGATATTTATGATGCTTTCACACTAGTGCCTCTACTTGTTCTGAATCTCAGCCAGGTATGGGAGAAATCCCATTGGCATTGTTAGACGGGAAGGTAGCATATGGTCGTGTACACTGATGACCACTACTTGTTTTGATTCTCAATCTAGTGTTCTTTGGAGTATTCCCACCACCTCTTGAGATGAACTGGTAGCACATGGTTGTGTACACTGGTGGCCTTTGCTCATCCTGGTTCTCAGCCAGGTAGGACATAGACGGTTGTGTGCACTGGTGACCACTATATGTTAGGATTCTCAACCTGGTGTTTTTGGAATATTCCCACCAGCTCTTGAGATGAACTAGTAATAGATGGTCGTGTACATTGGTGACCTCTATTTGTCTTGGTTCTTAACCTGGTGTTTTGGAGAATTCCCACCGTCTCTGGTTCTCAACTTGGTGTAGGAGAATTCCCACCAACACTTGAGATGAACTGATAGTAGATGGACGTGTGAAGCATGTCCTGGTTCTCAGGTAGAGACAGACCCATAACATATGCGATGTTGCTGATAGTTCTACCGACAGACTGAGTGGATCAGATTTTTTATGACACCTCTTGACGGGCAGAGACAATGTTGAGAACCTTCAATATGTATAGAGATGATTGAGACAGATGATATGTACAGAAGAAGACCCAGATGTTCGTGATGATGATGATGACCATATCTAAAGAATACCTTCCTTATTGAGAGGGAGTGTTGGAATTTGTGCAACTTCAAAAGTTATTCTTATTGTACTTGTATTGTATTTCCTTGTACCTCTTACGGGAGATTATACTGATGTAATTACTCATGTAAACCCTAGAAAGAATCAATGTAAATCCTAGGGAAAGAATACACAAGAAAAGAATAAAAATAAAATAATTTTGTATTTCCCCAAGGTAAGTCAGCCCTAGTAAATTTTCTCTTGGAAAATCAATATAAATAGGAGGCGCCCCTCCCCATTATTTTATCCACTCACAACAAGTTGCTCGAGTAGAAAGGTGCGCTACTGCAGTCAAGGAGAGTGTTTTCTGGGGTTGTATCTTAGAGAGATATTATCTCTCTCTTTCTTCTTCTCTTTGCTCTCAGTTGCTATTATTTCTATACGAAGGTTTGCTGGGTTTTTCTCAATTGGGTTTCTCAGGATAAATTCTTGTGTTCTTTGTTTATGTGCTTTGTCTTTCTTCTAGAGATCCTATTATTTGCAATTAAGTTATAGTGCTATAATCTTGTAAAAACTAAATGGGTAGAATAGGTTTATTTTCAAAAGGGCGATGTGATCTTTGTAAATTAAAAAAATGAGGTCTAGGTTTTGAGTTAATTCTTTATTTTAAGTTTAAATTTATTTTGTGTTTGGTTTGTTTTGGTTTTCAATAAGTGTCTATTTGACACATTAAGTTGCTCGCATCAATAAAAAGCTTTAAGAATCCTTTTGCATGTCTCTTGGTCCATTCATAAGCACAAGTAGTTTCTTTTGAAGTACATGGTCAAAGTTTTACTTGAGAAAAAAGTTGGTTTTGGTATTATGTGTTGGATGTCTATGTTGACTCTTGGAGTATTAATGTCCAAAAAAAGGACCAAAAGTAGGTCAATGGGACTATTCAATACATAAGTGACAGTACAAAAGCTGTGTTTTCAGTCAAGTGGGATTAGAGCTAAGTTAAATTAGGCTATAGGGTCATATTTGAGTGGAGTGATTTGAATTTATGACTTGTGCCCAAGTTGTTGATTTAGGGTTTTCATCAACACTTAGAGTTCTAGGATTCTTAGCATTCGATAGGGGGGGATTTCCTCAAGATGGAACCACTGTTAACCTTGTATTGTCCCTAGGTATAGTCATTGTTAAGATTCAACACATTTGTGAGTAAATTACTAAATTGTTTGGTTCTAGAGTTTGAGAGAAGCCTGAGTTCTATTTTAGAGATTTTTAGATTGACATGGGGGACACCATATTTAATGCTTTTGCATGAAATTTCCGTTTAGGCTTCAATTCTACTTTGATTAAGTGTTCCACGCATGCATGCTTGATGGAACACATGGAGCATGGAATTTTTAGAAGTTTCTATTTTTAGAAACTTATTATTTTTGCAATAATTTATAGTTTTGACTCTTGAGTATTCATTTGATGGTTTTCCAAAAAGGTATCCTTTGATTTTTGAAGCCATTGCCTTTTGAAGAATTTTGTTCTTGGAAACCAATCACATTTCTAGATACACTTTCTGGAGAAGAGCATGGGTGTGAATTTTGGTGGTGATCTAGGAAAAGTATATTTTAAGACTTTCTATTTTAATTTTTTTTATAGAGTGACATTCATGGATAGGGGTCGTATTATGTTGGAGAAAAAAAAATCAAAATATTCAAGTGATTTTGAGAATGCAAAATTAGGGTTGTTGGTGTATGTAATGTTGGGAGGTATCCTCTCAACAAGTCGGCTCCATAAAAGACAATAAACAATTAATATAATGCTAGAAACAAGTTGGCCCTAGTGAAAAAGTGAGGCAAATTTCAAGTATAAATAAAGGTAATGTCCTCCTTTGGACACACTCAAGCAAGTTCGTTCCACATGAAGGAAGTTCACTCAAGCAAGGAGAAGACTGTTTTCTGGGGTTTCTATCTTGGGGGTTATTCTTCTATGTGATTATTATTATATCTGGATGTACTTTGTATCTTGAATTAATTCTGAGTAAGAAAGGTTGTTGAGTTTTCTCCCTTGAGTAGAAGGGTTTCCGAAGATAAATCGTTTGTTGTTTTGTTTTGTGCATGATTATTCTTTCAATGATCCTATTTGTTTTCGCTGTATATAATTGAAATATACTATGCTATCTTAAAATCCAACATGGTATTAGAGCAGTGCAGAATAGATGCCATTGTCAGAAACTAGGGCAGCCAAGTTTGGACCCTTCTCTCCATAGATTGACTTGGAAAGAGCATTTGTGAAACTCGCCCTAGGAAGGCACACCTTTTTGTGGATGCAAAATCCAGTTTGGTGATTTTTTCAAATTTTCAGTGTTCACCTAATATCTGTTGGGGTCAAGAACCAGGGCTTATTGTTTTAAGCCTTCTTGACCACTAATTGGGTTCGATCTTAGCATTCTACAGCTCGCCCTAGGAGGGTGCACCTATTTGTGGAAGCAGATTTCACATCCAAGAATTTTCATTTTTGACCTATTCTCTATTGGAATTGAGAAACTAGGGTTTCTAGTTTTGAGTTATTTTGTCCACAGATTTGACTTGAAAATAGTGTTTTGGAAATCCTCTAAGGGGGGCACATCTTTCCTTGGGATCAAATTTCTCATTTGCCAAGTTTCAAATTTTGACCCTCTCCTACTAGGGTTTCTAGATCAGGTTTCAGTGTCCAGCTTGCAGTCAAGATGAACAGTGTTAAAGTTGAAGATAAACTTGATGGGGATTCCAACCTCAATTCATGGAATTCTAGGGTACTCATCATCTTAGAAGAGAATGATCTTCTAAAATTGTGGAAGGGGTATCAAAACCAAAAGCAGAGAAGTTATCACGGAAGAAGAATGATGCTAAGGCAAGAAGGATTTTGATAGAATTTGTTAAAGATCATTTGATACATCAAATCTCCCAGGAGAAGATGACCAAAAGAATGTTTGATGCCTTGAAGGAGCTATTTGAGAATAACAATGTCAACAAAGCGCTTGCCTTAAGACAACAACTCTCAAATATCAAGATGACTAGAGCAGAATCAGTTGCATCCTACTTCTTGAAGATTGTCGAACTAAAGTATTAGTTAGGCACCATTGGAGAAGTATTTGCAGATAGAGAGCTTGTCATGATGATCCTCAATGGTCTTCCCCATTCTTGGGAAACATTCATTCAGAGCATTAGTGGGTGATCTAAATTGCCCAAGTTTGATCGGTTATGGGCAGTTTGCATTAAGGAGGAGTCTAGAATTGCAATTAGAAACAATTTGCTGCAACCATATGATGTAGAAAATCAAGCCATTAATGCTCATGTGAAAAGAAAGCGAAGAAAGTTTGAGAGGAAAAATTCAAATGGAAGACCAACCTCAGCTCCAGATCAAGGACCAAGGAAGGAGAAGGATATTTCACACATCAAGTGTTTATAGGTGTGACAAGTTTGGTCACTATGCTATAGATTGTCCTCAAAGAAAGAGAGGGAAGCAACATGCATCAATAGCCCATGTTGATGTGGAACCTCCTTCGAAAAAGGCAAAACCAGATGAGATGACAACATAATATTTATTTTGATTTTATTATTGTAGTTGGGTCATTTTCCATGGTACGGGAGCCCAACACATTTCTTATTTTTCTAGGTTATTATTATTGTACTTGGTCATTTTCCCAGGTACGAGAGCCCAACACATTTCTTATTTTACTAGGTCATTATTGTTGTAGTTGGGTCATTTTCCCTGGTACTGGAGCCCAACAAATCATTGATTCCTTAGTTAGGATCATTATTGTAATTGGGCCATTTTCCCTGGTACAGGAGCCCAAAAGATTTGATAAAATTGTTATTTATTTTTTCATGATACGAGGCAAGAAGGATTGCTTCCGTGACAGAGGGAGCAATCTCAGGGCCTTATGATAAATGGGAAGATATCCCATATTTTGCAGATCTTACACATTCTCCAGCTGATACTCCAGGATTGACAGAGACTTGATGAAGAAGCAGAATTGTCAAAGGGAGTTGGCCTCAGATCCCAAGACAACAAGATGGATTCTATGAAGAAGGAACACGATGCTTAGATGTAGAGGGAGCAGGGCGCTCTAGCACAGAGGGAGATGTGGTGAGCTTGAAGATGTGATGTTTGCAATATCGGGTAGGTGTTTCCCTAATATAAGCCATGTGACTTGGCTAGGGGTAAATGGGTTAGTGCCGTCTCCTAGACACCCTGTGACGAGGTGGGGAGATTAGTGCCTTCTTGAGGACACTCTGTGATGGAGTGGAGAGATCTCTTGGACACCTTGTGATGGGGTGGAGAGATTAGTCCCGAGATGGCTCAAAGTAGGGCAGTACCTTCTTTTCGACACCCCGTGACATGGTAGAAATATTAGTCCTCAGTTGCACACTCTATCCTTCTAAAGGTTGAGTCTCTAGCATTTCCCAGTATTGACCATGAGACTTGGCTAGGCATGAGTTAAGATGGGACAGTTCCTTCTCTTGGAAACCTTGTGACGGGGCAGGGAGATTAGTGCCTTCTCTCAGACATTGTGATGTAGTGGGGATATCTCTTAGGCACTTTGTGATGGAGTGGGGAGATTGGTCTCCAGATGCTCACTCATGCAAGTGCATGGATTTAGCCATGAGACTTGGCTAAGAGACCTTTCAACCATTAACCTAAAGCAAGCTCGTGATCAACTTTTCCTTGAAAAATTTGTTGAAAACAAGTCATGGTGTGAAGACTTTGAAGAAAGACAAGATGTGTTTGGGTAGAATGAGCAAGAAGAATACCTCTCTCATTGAGGCAGGGAGAATGGTGTGACCCTCCTTGAAAGGGAGAGAGAGTGAGCTAGTTGTTCTTTATGTTGACTCCTTGATGGATTGAATTGAGTTGATGACACTCCTTGATGGAATAAGTTGTGTCGGAAGACCTTTCTTATGATGAAGAGATGTTCAATACAATTGTGATGCTCAGATGATATCTAGATGTATTCTAGCATGATGATACCTCCCTAGCTAAGAGGGAGTGTTGGGAGGTATCTTCTCAACAAGTCGACCCCAGAAAAGACAATAAACAATTAAGATGATGCTAGAAACAAGTCAACCTCATAAATATATGTAAGTCGGCCCCATTGAAAAAGTCAACCAAAAATCAAGTATAAATAAAGGTGACACCCTCCTCATTTGGACACACTCAAGCAAGTTCGCTCCACATGAAGGAAGTTCGCTCAAGCAAGGAGAAGATTGTTTTTTGGGGTTTATATCATTGGGGTTATTCTTCTATGTGATTATTATTGTATCTAGATGTACTTTGATTCTCGAATCGATTCTCTAAGTAAGAAAGGTTGTTGGGTTTTCTCCCTTGACTAGAAGAGTTTCCCAGAATAAATCTTTGTGTCTCTTTGTTTATGTGCATTCATATTCTTTCAATGATCCTATTTGTTTTCGCTGCATATAATTGAAATATACCGGTGCTATCTTAAAATACAAGGGCATCATGCATACAAATAGTAGCAATAGGGAGCCCCACATGAGACCCATTTAATGCTTTTTCAAGTCAAAATCACATCCATTTTGGGTATTTAGAGGTTGCTTGACCAACAAGCAAGTTTCTTTCTTAACCATTTTGAGCCCCTAGCGTGAGGGTACTTTTTCCATTAATTTCCATCTTTTCTAATTGCTAACTTTTGATAGAGAGGGTGTCTCACTTAAGGATATATTTTTGAGTAGAGGGAATCTTATTCGGTGTGCTTTATCCTAAACTTATGTTGTCTATATTTCGAGCTAGAGTTAGGGTGCTCCACTTGAGGTTTATTTCGGCAGTTGCCACGTTTATTTTTGGGATGATAGGGTGCCCAACTTGGGATTTCTATTTTCATATTTATCTTATCTAGTTTGATAGCCATTTTGAGAAAAGCTAGGTGTTGCATGTGAGGAGATAATGAGCGTTTATTGACAATTTTTTCTTTTCAGTGTTATTCTTGGCAGGTTTATCTTCTATTCTTCACAAGAGTCATGTGCCCCATGTAAAGCCCTGGTTTTACATAAAATCTTAATCGCTAGTAGAAAACTAAATTCTAATCAAAGAAGGATAATAATAAATATGTATAGCTAATTTATAAATTCATATTAACGACAAAATGTTTTCTAGAATAACACAAGTAAATTTTGTACCCAAATTAAGAATCTAATTTCATAATACTTAATAGGAAGAGGAAGAGGACGTACCTGTTAGAACTCACATAATAGGACATAACTGATAGAACTTGTACTTACAGTTATATTGTAGAAGCACATAGGTCCTTCGATTGGAAACAACTGGGAAACCATGTATGGGGGACTTCTCTCCTCCCAACCAACCTCTCAGTCGTAGACTGACAACCCCCGAGCCCTCACTCAGCAATACCAAGCTAGTCCAAACATTACAATCATAATCCTATTCTACCCTCAGCCTCCAAACCTCGATCTCATCATAACTCATAGAATCCTTCCACGACCAAAACCTCCCCAAAACAAAGACCATAACACCAGCAAAGACCCCTCAATCATCCCCCAAATGCCCCATTTATGTATGAAATTCAATAATTTATTTAATTTGAAATAAATTTGCATGAGGGCCACATGGCCTCCATGCATATTACCTTTTTCTAATCAGGTTTAATTAATTTTAACGAAGTTTATTTGTTAATTCACTTTCTCACAATTTAAACAATACCTACTTTATTAACATGTCCTAATTTAGCTAATAATTGATTTTTCGGTGTTACACCCAACTCATAGACATGCATGCATTAGTTCTCAATGCTTTTCCAAGAGATTCTCTATCTTCTTCATATATTCTCTTCTAGGCTAAGCAGGGTGCACTACTTGGAGCTTCTTTGTGTTTTTCGATATAAATTTTCATACTAAACTTGCCTTTGACCTTATAACATTTTTTAACAATGTTAACTTAATTGTCAATGGTAAAACTATTCCTATTTTTTGTAGGCATGCGGGCTAGGGTTCACAGGCCCGGCCATGGATCCTCCGGACCCAACATCCGTTGATGTCTGCTTCCAGAGTATCGTCGCTTCTCTTCCTCCCTCTGTGGCGTCCATCCCTCCTTCCTCTCGGTTTGTAAAACATGCAGATGTGCTGGAAGTCAAGCTCTCCTCAGCCGCCTCCAAGCGAAAAGCTGTTACTCTCTCTAAGAAAGGGCTCATCGGTTTGTTCACAGGACTCTGGCCGTCCCCTCGCTCAGTAGATGTCTGGCTAAATAAAAACTGGAGAACCCTCATTCATGGGGAGGTGCAGCAAATCTTTTGTGGCAAAGGTTATTTCGCTTTCATTTTCGAGAAAAAGGAAGATAGAGATCTCATCTTCAGGAACGACCCCTATTTCATGGGACCAAGAGGAATATATTTGAACAAATGGGATGTTTCCTTTAATCTAGAGAAAGATATACCTAAGGAAGTTCCAGTTTGGGTAAAACTTTCGCACCTGCCTCTTATTGCTGGAATGACGAGGACTTCAAAGCAATAGGAAACACACTGGGCAAATACGTGGACAAGTCAGAGCCAAAACCCCCTATGTTCTCTTGTGCCCGTATCTGCGTTGAGGTAGATCTTGAGAAAGGGCTACCGGAATCCATCAATCTCTCCATAGACGGATGGAACCATCTGCAAACAGTGGATTATGAACAAATCCCCTTCAAATGCAAGTACTGCCATGAATATGAGCATTTTGCAAAAACTTGTCCGAAAAAACCAGAGAAAGTCATGCAAGAAGGGGCATAGGAGGAAGGATGGAATGTAGCAAGCGGGAAAAGAACAGTTAAAAATGCAGCAGCAAAACAGCCTCATGCTACAGCAAAAAGCGCCTCCGGAAATAGGTTCGAAGCACTCCAAAATGACGAAAAAGAGATTGACCCACCAGAGGAGAATGCAGAAGAAGGCCTGTCCCCAGAACAAGAGGTTATTGCAGAAGATATAACCCAGTGGAAAACGAAAGATCCGGAAGAGGAGCTAGCACAGACAGAAACAATGAAGGAAACAACAATAAACTCAGAAGGTTCAGTTACTCGATCCAAGGCAAAAGCAAGCTCGGAGGAATCCACAGATAACTCAACTGAGGAACAAGAACCCCTATCCAGAAAAGGAAGAAAGACCAACAAGATAATAAGGGAACAGGAAGCAGCAAGGGAAAAAGCAGCAGGGAAGCAATCCAATCTAGATTTTCTGGTTAAAAATCCCCAGGCAAGCAAATACCTACTTAGTGCCGAAGAGGAAAGAAAGGGCACTCCGCAACGCCAAGAAATAATGAAATTGGTCTCCTGGAACTGTAGAGGATTAGGAGGATCTCAAAAAATAGAAGTAATCAAAAGGTTCAAATCAATGGAATCGGCCTCAATCCTTCTTATCTAGGAGACAAAAAAATCTGCGGAAGATAGTATAGCCACACTAAAAACTTTTTGGCCCAAAGGAGAAGGGTATGCCATTAGCTCAACAGGTGCATCAGGAGGTCTTCTCAACTGGTGGGACATCGACAAATTTGCAATGCTCTCGGCAATAGAAAATAAGAACTGGCTGCTAATCAAGCTAGAAAATAAAGAGACCAAAGAAAAGTTCTGGATTGGGAACATATATGGTCCAACCATCCAAGCCCAGAAGGACAATTTTTGGAAATCCCTTGAGGATCAATGTGCTGACAAAACGCTTCTTCCTTGCTATAGAGCGGGCGACTTCAATGCCACCATCTCCGCTGAAGAACGAAGAGGAGGAACAAAGGTTAGGGATCCCTTCAGGGAAAGGCTTAAAGACCTGATCTCTCTTTGGGGACTATTGGACATCAAACATAAAAATGGCACCTTCACGTGGAGTAACAAAAGAATTGGCCCCGACCACATAGCTGCTCACCTGGACAAGGTGCTGGTAAACACTCATCTCTTATCTTCTCATCGAGAGACCAAACTTCTCTGCTCAGCCATCTCTGATCATAAGCCGATCTGTCTCTTCTTCCCTCCTCTAGAAAATCTAGGTCCACTCCCCTTCCATTTCAATCATCTCTGGCTCGAGGACGATGGAGTTAAGGATATTATAGCTGAAACCTGGCGCTGCTTCATTTCTGGATCTCTAGCCTTCTCTTGGGAGCAAAAGATTAAAAGAGTCAAGCAAGCTCTCAAATCTTGGGTGAAACTTCATTTCCAGGAGCCTACTAAAAAGAAAGAGGACATAGTCAAAAGTATGGAAGCCCACCACGCAAAGATGGAGGAGACAGAAATCACAAGAGAACACCTCCTCAAAGAAATAGAACCCGAGAAGAGCCTTCAATCAATTCTAAGGCAAGAGGAGCAAGACTGGAGACTGAGATCGCAAGTCCTCTGGCTCAAAGAAGGCGATCAAAATACTAAATTCTTCCAAAATCAATGCAGGTACAGACAGACATGGAATACTATCAAGGAGCTCAAAAGCAAGGATGACACTCTCATCACTGGGCAAGCTGCAATAAGTACGGAGGTAAGAAGTTTTTTCGAAAACTTATATAATGATGAGGAGAATGTTTCACAGGAATGCATGGACGAAATGGTTCGGGACATCCCTTCCCTGATCAACCCAGAAGAAACCCTGCAGCTTGAAGCCCCCCTAACTAAGGAAGAAGTGAAGAAGGCCATTTGGTCCCTTCACCTGAATAAAGCCCCTGGCCTTGACGGCTTCCCTATCCGATTTTATAGATCCTTCTGGTCGCTAATAAAGAACGATCTCATGCGTCTCATCTCATGGATGGCAAAAAGCAAAATGGGGGGAGCCACAAACTCCACCTTCCTGGCCTTGATCCCCAAAGAAGCAAATCCCTCCTCCATCAAAAGGTTCAGACCCATTTCTCTATGCAATGCCTCGTACAAAATATTTTCTAAAGTCCTATCTCTAAGACTCAAGCCAATTGTCCGGTCTCTGATTTCCCCCAATCAAGGAGGCTTCATCTCAAGTCGTCAAATCAGTGACAATATCCTTATGGTTCAGGAAGCTATCCATTCCAGCACTAAGAGAAGAGAACCAGGTATGGCCATCAAATTGGATCTGGCAAATGCATTTGATCGGCTGAGGCATTCTTTCATTTTGATGGTTCTAAAAAAGTTTGGGTTCCCTCATACCTTAATAAATCAAGTCCAAGCCTGCATAAACTCTCCTTGGATAGCCCCCCTAGTCAATGAGAGACCCATAGATTTCTTTAAGGCCTCCAGAGGAATAAGACAAGGGTGCCCCCTCTCCCCCTTTCTCTATATCCTTGTTGCGGATTCTCTTAGTAGAAGACTTTCTAGACTTCAAGCTGAAGGTCTACTCCCAGGCCTATCCTTCCGATCTGGAGTCAATCCAATAAACCATGCTCTTTTTGCCGATGACACTATCCTGTTAGGCATAGCTTCCCCACAAATTGCAAGAAACTTCATGAAACCTTTAGACCTCTTCCTTCGTTCATCTGGAAGCTCGGCTAACCTGAACAAGTGTCAGCTCTATGGCTAGAATTGCAACACCACAACTCTTCGTAGCATATCTCAAATCCTGCATATCAAAGTCAACTTCAACTGGACCCATTTCATCTATCTGGGTATCCCAATTGTTAAAAAAACTTGTGCCTCAGCTATGTGGACCCTGATCATACAAAAAATCACGAGCAAAATCAATGCTCTGAGCTCCAAGTGGTTAAATCTTGCAGGGAAGGTAACTCTCATTCACTCCATCCTCTCCTCTTATCCGATATACTCTAGTTCGATGATCCTTGCTCCTAAGAGCGTCATAGATAGCATAAGTAAGGAAATCAGAAAATTCCTTTGGCAAGGGGGAAAGGTTCAGAGAAAGAAATTTCACTTGGTCAAATGGGACACTGTTAAAAAGCCAAAATGCAGAGGAGGATTGGGAATCAGGGATCCGGAGCAAATGAATAAAACAATGGGAGCAAAACTGATTTGGAGATTGGTTACTGGCGGTAAGGAATGGTGGAAAGAAGTAATCAGGAAAACATATATCAAAAGGCCCAGATCAAAAATGCTAGAAGGAGAATGGGTTGGAAAGGGATCCTCTCTTTGGCAACTGTGCAAAGCCTCAATCAACTTTATTCAATCACATTCCTACTGGATCCCAGGAAATGGAAAAAAGATCAAGGTTTGGGAAAGCAGAATAGTTGGGCAGCCCCCACTCTCATCTCTTCCGGGAACAAATGACTTGGCTGAATGGACTAGCAGTGAAGGCTTACTCTCTCTTCACGATCTCTCTGTGGAGTCCGAAAAGAATCTGGGAGGGCTGGAAATATTTGCAACCCCCCCTCCATCTGGACGAAGCTAAGAATCTTCTTATGACTTCTCTGCAAGGCATGTCACCAATCAGCGAGACTAAAAAACATAGCATTGGATGGGGTAAGAATGGGCAATATACGGTCAAAGAAGGGTACAAGAGACTTTCAGAGGAACCAGCAGCAAGTCAGCGCATTTGGAAAAAAATATGGCAAGCGGACAACATTCCTAAAGTTAACTCATTTTGCTGGCTCATGATCCACAACAAACTCCTTACAGCTGAAAATCTTAGGAAAAGAGGGATAGCGGGTCCTTCTCGGTGTGCCCTATGCAATAATGAAGAAGAAACATCAAGCCACCTATTCATGCACTGTAGTGTTTCCCTGAAAGTCTGGCAGTGTGTTCTCCCCCCGGGAACGATATTCAGCCCATCTAGATCAATAGCTCAGCTTCTCGATGACTGGGACAAAAAACTCCCTGGTTCTCTTAAAAAGAAGCCCATTCTCAGGCAGCTATGGAACACCATTCCCAAGAATGTCTGTTGGCAACTATGGATAGCAAGAAATAAATCTATTTTCAAAGATCAAAAAATGGTTCCTACACGTATAGTCTCTAAATCTGTAGGGCTGATAGCTGAAAAGTTCGCCTTGAATAATATCAGCTTTCCTCACTCTGAAAATATCTCGGAGCCTCATGCTTCTTGGTGCAAGACCTATTTAAAAGACAGGAACTCCCTTCAATCCAACACCACAATCAGCAAGCAGCTTCTCAGCAAACACTCATGGGAAATAAGGAAAAACAACAGTGAACTCACGGCATGGCTTGAGGAAAAGAATACCTATTCTCTCTTTTTCGATGGTGCCTCTAAGGGCAACCCAGGGGTGGCAGGTGCAGGAGCGATCCTACTGGATCCTAAAGGAAAAATTGAACAATCCTATGCCTGGGGAATTGGATGCAGGACTAATAATGAGGCGGAATGGACAGCCCTTCTGCAGGGAATGAGGATCCTCGTCGACTCAAATCTAAACCAGGTAGCAATATTTGGCGATTCTAGACACGTCATATATAAAATGCTCAATGGATACATCACTGACTCGATAAAATGTCGTCGTTTGTATGATAAAGCTGTCACTCTGCTCTCTCCCATTTTGAATTCTATCATATTGTTTGAGCAAACAATGTGATCGCTGATGAATTGGCAAACGTGGGGGCTTCTCTCCCACAAGGACACTTGCATCTCAATGGGGTTAATTCCCCCTCTATACGCATCCCATAATGACTTTCTCTGTTTATGTTTTTCTGTTTGCTTCTAAATCAACAGTTTGTTAGGGTTTATACTACCACTGTCCATCGAATATATGTAAAAACTATATGTGGAGTTCTTTGGTCTCCCCTCTGGACCAATTTTGGTTTTTTGTTTTCTGAACAGCAAGAACTCTCAGTCTTGGTTCTTTTTTGTGTAATGAATGGCTGTGCACAGCCTGTTTAATATCACCATCTTTTACTGTTTCTGTTAAAAAAAAATGGTAAAACTATTCCTAATTGATCAACCAACCCCTACTTCACAATAGCCCTTGGAATCTCCATCCTTGACATAATACAATATGGCGCGAGGATGGGGGTGATTCCCTTGAAATCTACTTCCCAATAAAAAGAAACAAACATCGATATGATATGCTTGGCTATAACGATTACATTTACATTACACTAAACTCTTCGGGAACATAAGGATGCTAGTATGCAAATGGTGATGGGATGAGGAATTGATAAGTTTATATGTTGGGGTTCATATTTTTTATTTTTATTATTATTTTATATATATATAATTTTAGAGACCAACCCACCTATGTTAGGGACCCCAACACACCCCCCACCCCCCTGTCCTCCAAAATACCCCAAAATTTTTGGGTGTCTCTACGCGTCCCCAATGTGCGTTTCCTCGCTCCCGCATCCCGAAAACTTGGTGGAACACTGCAAGTTCACAACACAAATGGAAAAAAACAAATGCTAAATGTTGTTTCTTTAGAGGGGATGCTTTTTTATAGATAAACAAATATTTTTTATTTATTTTTTTAAATTCTTGTTTTATGCTTTGTTGGTCATTTGTGTGGCTCAACAATGTTGTTGTGGCACTAAAACAATGCTTAAACGTGCTTATTTGGCACCTTCTTTTGGCCCACATGATTGGGAATGTGTAGGTTCCTGAGTAGTCGGGGAGTGTCCATGCCTGTTTGGTGCCTTGTTTGTGGCTCATGTAATCGAGAATGTGCAAAGGCTCCTATCCTATTAGGGAATGTTTGGATGCTCTCCAAGAGGTTGAGAACCCCTGTGTATTCCTATTTGCACAAAGCAACATGGGAATACCCTCAAGAGCAATTCGACTTGGATCCCAAAGCTCCCTTAACATTCCACACTTGCCCAAAATTGCTCCCACCCAAAATAGAATGTTTTGTTCAAGCTCCCAAAGTTCCAAGGAATGGATGCTCCCCAACAGGCCAAGATCCCTTGCGTGCTCCCCACCGTGCAGACCTCATCTACTACACACTGAATGGACGACTACCATGGTTTTGTTCTTGTCGGACATTCCCTTCCATTGGGTTGATGATCTCATCATTGATTGTAGCAAAGAGATCACCAATTGCCTTTCTTGCAACAAAAATAACCTTCATTATGCCATTGCCAAAAGTGAAGGTTGCATTTGGCATAGGATGGGTTGATATCCTTTGAGAACATAATGTGAACTTTCTTAACTAGATGAGTCGACACACTGGAGTGGACCCATATTTCAGATAGGAAGATTGAGTTGAAAATACAATTTTTTTGTTGTTGAAATTTAAAAAATTTCAATTATAATTTGTAAAGCACAAATTAAATTTACCTGCTAACCTGAACAAGAGAGTGACATACGGGATTTGGCAAAGTATTTTGGTGGCATAGTAAAATGGTAGAGACTAGAGGTTAAAACAATGCCTTGTCATTTTACAAATGAAAATGAAAAACCAAAAAATTAACAGGGTTACTTGACAATGAAAAAGGAGTGAAAAGTAAATAAAAGGTTGTTTACAGATAAAATAGAAATAAAGACCTTGATAGTTTGTCAAAAATGTGTGGGTGGGGGTAAAAAGTAAAACAATTATAAAGGTAAGAAGTATCTTTATCCTTTTTCTTTCTTCAGGAAAATTTTTAATTCCTCGAATAGTGGGGATTTCTTTTTTCCAAGGTAGAAGGTGTTATCGGGCAAACTAGCAGGCCAGTGCCCAGTAAGCAAATATACAGACTCGTGACCCAATGTCTCCTCGATCACAAATCCTAGCCTTCTTCGGAGTGTCGTAACCTCCAAGGGGAGAGCCCTTATCTAAGTGCATGTCAATAATTACACCAAACGCCTTCCACGACATCAAGCAAAAGATCAGTGCCTTTATGGAGTCAAGTGGAGGATGAAGAAGACATACTTAAGATAAGCCAATTAAGTACCAACCTAAAGATGAATTGGTCACTGCCTTTGATAGATGTTTATATATATTTAGATACAAGCAGTATTCAGTGGTAGTGAGTTAGGCTAAGTTACCGGAAACTTCTAGGAAGGGCAGGGGTAACTTCGTTCCCCGTTTCGGAAACTTAAATGGAGGGGATACGGCTTGGAAACGCCACTAAAACGTTTCCAAGCCGTATCCAAAAATTAGAATGTTTCCATTTCGTTTTCAACTGTTTCCTTAAACGTTTCCAGCAGTTTCCTGATTTTCTAAAACGTTTCCGCTGCTACAGGGTAAGTTTTTGACTAGAAATATTGATTTTTTGACATGAAAATAAACAAATAAATAACCCCAAAGGCAAACTATAAAACTATAACCCTAAATTGAACCTCAAAACATAGATATAAAGCCTCAACGCTTATAAATCAAGAACAAAACCTTAATCCTAAATTGGTGAATGGTAATTTGACATCTTATGTCTCACTAATTGTGTTTCATTGTAATTTTCCAAAATTGATAGAGGCCTACCGTTGGTTCAAAAAATCATTGATCTATGGACATTTTATTGTATCAAATGCTTGTCTACTATAGTGATAGTTTCACAGCCTAGTGTAGAAGTACAATGACTTTTTTTCTTTTTCTTTTCAGTTTTTTTGCCAATTTCTCACAACTTCGTTTTAAATAAATCCCAATGACTTGCATATGTGATAAATCAACTTGCATATCAAAATTGATACAATGGCAGCTTTAGCCATACAAAATAGCATACTACATTTATGAAGGGTTACATAAACCAACACATATTTCCAATAATCTTCCAACAAACTTCAGTTTTCTTCTTTTCCTTTTTGAATTAGTATGAACCCTTGACCTATGGCCTTATCTACTCCATTGCTAGTACACTCATATCCCTATCTTTATGTTGTGGAGAGAATTATGATGGTGCGTTGTTTAGCCAGTTCTCCATAAGATGTGCATGTGATATTTTAATCTTATTTCAAGCATTTTTATTAATATAAACCATAAAACATAAACAACATATCCAAGGAAACTCATTGGTGTCTAGAGATAGTATTATTGCATAGAGTGCAATATTGCATGTCATCACACTCACACCTAAGTTGCACTAAAACATGAGCTCACTTATTTATATTTGGTGTGCTTAATTAATCCCCTTAAAACATGGTTGATTATGTCAAATTTGAATATCCAAGTCGGTTGCAAATCATAGACAATCCTATGAATTTAGGCCCTTTAAGAGCCTATCAGTTAGTCACTTTTGGAACTAGTCGGTTGGTCAATTGACTCTCACTTGCCCAGTTGATTGTCTCGTCAGTGAGTGGACCAACCTAAATACAACATAGTTGAGTCTGTCTTACATAAAAAATTGTGTTTAATCACAAATTTTAACACTTTT
>LPNX010627012.1:21675-96675 GCA_001517045.1 Pseudotsuga menziesii
GTTTCCCTCCCCGTATCCGTTCCCGTATCTGTTTCAGTGCAACTTAGGAGTTAAGCATCAACACTTAGAATGTATAAACACGTTAAGCATGTCTCAATAATTTTGCAAATATATGGTTCCAAGTTCATGACCGATTATCACGTGTCATTGAACATTTAGGATCCGCATTTAACGAGTGCATATAGTATTATATCAGCATCAAATTCATGTGACAAATATTGCAAGATAAATCACTTTTAACTTGCACTTTCAATCGGTGAGTCATTCAATGTGTAACAATTGGGAGTAAATCAGATACCGTATGTCAGTGACATAGATACAACTGCAGTAACCCTTTAAAGCAGTTTTCAAAGCATTCAACAGTAGAGTGAGCACCATTTAATTTAACAATGTCACGAGCATACACAATAGCATCCAATGAAGCATCAATTTGTCGATTAAGCTTGCTTACTAACCTCTGTTTGTTACCTTTTTGCAGGTCTGTTTTTTTTGGAACAACAGCAAGGCAGGCCCTAAAGGTCACCTTTTAAGGCCCCTGAAGGCCTCGTTCTAGGCCTAAGGAGGCTACTTAAAGGAAAGGCAAGGTAAGATAGGGGAGCACTGGCCTAGTAGGTAAGGTATAAGTCTGGTTATGGAAAGGTTTAGGGAAGCAGAGGGCTGAAGACAGTCTGCCTTATTAGCAGACCTGAGGTGGATGGAGGAGAAGGGAAGCCCAAAGCTTAGGAGATGGATTCCAAAGGGAAGAAGGAAGGAATAAGGGCTGCTAGGGAGAAATAAGGATAGGTCTAGGGTTATTTTTGGAATCTTTAGGACTCTTTTTAGGGTTTAGGGCAGATTTTAGGGCTTTTTAGAATTTTGTATTTTTGGTCCTTCCTTTAACTTCGCCCTAGGGTTTTTAGCATCTGAAATGGAGGGCCGAATTTGTAGGAATGAGGACTGAAATTTTAGGAAGGCCAAAATTTCACAAAAAATATCTATTTTTTTATTTTTTTAGGGTTTCAAGCATAAAATTGCAGACCTAAAGCAATGCCCTAATTCACCATGAAATGCAATATCTACACATGCAGTTGCAAAAATAAACCTAAGAATAATATTTACAAATGTACAACTAGGATTTTTAGGTAGAAAAGATGGACGAACTCAGGGTTTTAATGGATATTACCCTTGAACCCTAGCCTTAGAGGAAAGTGGCCAGCCTTCCTCTTGGAAGTAGTTCTCCTTGTCCACCAGATTAGGGCTTCTTGAAACAACCTCTAGGGTTAGTTTCAAGAGCCTCCCTTCATTTTTCAATCGAAAAGATAAGCAATACATATTATGGCAATGCAAAGTGAATGACATACCTTTCCACATACCTGTAGGGGTTTTGATGAGATGGATCATTGGAAACTTACCGATACTGGACAAAAAAGGCTGAACAACTTCTTCAATACTTCTTGAGGAACACAGCTGGGAATGATAATATGGGCTCATCATAGACTGCTAACTGCAAGATAAATCTTTGTATAACATGCTTCCCTGTCCCTGATGTTGGATAAGTAAACCCATGGAGATATCGCCAGAGATATGGGGTCCCAAATTTTCAAACTCTTTATCACAGAGAATTATCTACACATGACAATCATCTATAATGGCAAGAGGACCCACATCCTGAGGTACTTCATCATCAAATGTAAGAGAAAGAGTTAATCCATTCTTCATCGCAAGGGAATGGGATAATCATATCCTTTTCATTGATTATGTCTTCGATATCCTTGCCTGAGGTAATGATGACTTCTTTGTCCCAAATAGTGTTAAATTCTGGCTCAAGCTTATTCATATTAGCTTCATCGACTTCTTCTTCGTCACTACAGAGTCTGGAAACAACACTACCAAGTCTCGAAGAATCGTACAGTGGACCCATAAATTTCCAATAATCATCATCCTCAATAATTTTGTCATTATGTTCCAAGAGATCTGAGATGTCGTAAAAAATTGTTGTGTGTTGGCAAGAAGAACTCACCCTTTCCTTCTGCTCTTCAACTTCTTCAACTAGGATTTCTTGGTCTTCATATGTAGGATCACAATCATATTCGTTTGCATGAAGAACTTCGTCTTCGGATACTATGATTGAAGCATCATCAATTAGATTTTGAACAATGGCTTCTCCAACTTGATTTTCATTTTGGATTTCTTTACGGAACAATTTCTTTGCATGTTCGACATGAGGCATCCATTTATTACGTCGCTCTGGATCCCAGTAGCTACAAAATGTTTCTACCAATTTTACAAAGGACGATATTGTTCCTTTGTCTAGGCCCACAAACCAAGCAAGAGACTTTTCCCACAAGTGAAAAACAAATAATCTCATGTAAGCGTCTTCTTCTTCTTTAATACCATATTCTGAAGCCAAAGTCATAAACCATTCAACATGGTGCACAACATTATCATGGTCACCCTTGAAGGCATGCCGTAATATCTCCGATAGCTCATCTGAATGTCCTGGAAAGTTTGACAAATTAAGAGCGAAACCTATTTCCATATTCGCATCTGTTGGATTATCATGATCTTTAAATTCTAATGGAATATCCTCATTTATTTCTTCATTAGAAGCATCTTGTTTCAGGCTATTTCCAAGGTCTCTTCCCATATATGGTTGTGTTATCACCAACCTTGTAGTTGCCTATATGAGATGGATCCAGGATGGATGGTAGATGGACAAGCAACTAAGGAGGTGGAACCAAGATTGCCTCAACTCCCAAATGGATGGTTTCCACGCCAATCGAGGCAGTCTTCACTTGATGTTGTCTTAGCCCGAGACAACAATGCGGGAGACCTAGATCTACTCCCGACATGAGAGATCAGACCTAGACACCAGATCAGATCAAATGGACTTGAGGTACGTAAGGTGTAAGGTGCAAACCCTAGATCTATGGATGACATCACTAGGTGAACCAAGGCTTTGGGTCAGGGTTTAGGAGATAGAAATTTGATCCAAGTGGGGACACAAGTGACCTATGAGGAAAATACTAGATCTGGGATTAAGGTACTAGCAATAGATGAAGATGTCCACTGCCTTGGGAAACGTAACCAATGCAGGGAGGTCAAGAACAGGATTGGGGCTATCTAGTATTGATGGATAGACTCGAAAGAAGGTATGACAATGTCAAAACACTCGAGCCACAAGGAAAAAGTCGAATCGCAGGAGAAAAGGGAAAAAGAAGGGGTAGCGCTAGGGTCTGAAGATCAGTGCCTCGGGATCCGGGCCAATGGAGTCACTTTCAGCCCAGCGTTGAGGAAGACCCACTTAGGGTTTGGCCTAATCTACAAAACCTAGAAATGGTTTTCCCGAAAGGATTAGATTGCTAGAGAAGAAGGCAACAAGAGAAGTAGTGCTAGGGTTTAGAGGACAATGCCTTGGGATTTGGGCCAAATGAAGCAGTTTTGGCAAAATGTTTTTGAAGACCCACTTGGGGTTTGACCCAATCTACAAAACCCAGAAATGGTTTGACGAGAACTCAAGGGCGCAAGCCATAATATTTTTTTATTTTTTAATATTTAGGGTTTTAACATGAAATGAAGATGCCAATGGATTGAGATCTAGAAAAGAAATACTAACCTGTAGATCTTACCTAGAAAACCTTGTAGATGCCTTGATAGTGATGATCTGTGCTATCTTGATCAATTTGAGAATATTTGAGTGAGTTTCTATGCCCGATGTTTGCCCAAAGAAGCCACTACGCCCTCTCTCCTGCACAACAAACGTCAACCATATCAGATTTGTTGCGTCATGAGAAAAGAACAAATGCTACAGAAAAATAGCAAGATGAAATCATAGATCACATTCATACTAATGAAAACCCCTGCAAAAACGCCCAAGTTGAAGTCGCCCTCCTGTAGACAAGACAATGTTTCCCAAAAAATATATATATATATATCTCACAACAAATACCCAAATGCTAGGAAGCAATAGATTTTCCAATCACCATCGAAGAACACCAGATGCAAAGGAGATCCAAAAAATTTCCACAAGAATAGTTTTCTATTATCCAGATCCAAGAGCCAAAGACCCCTTACAAATGAGAAGCTCTCTCCTTTAAATAGAGATGAGAGAACCAAAATCCTAACCACTTTTCAAATGGGTAGCTAAGATTAAAAGATCCAAAAGTTTTAATCAATGGTTGAGATGAGCTCAACATAAAGTACATGGATCAATACAATAATATAATATAAAAATGGACCAAATCACCCTAGGAGAGGGGATCCCACTAAATAAAAATAAATGAAGCTCATGGTGGGTCTAGGGAGTGTTAACTAACTCTCCTAGGGTGTCCCCATGGCACAATAAAAATAATATAATTTTTAAACTACAAAATAGTGTCTCTCTAAGGAAAGCCTAAGCCTCCAAAAGCTCCAGAAACTGATAAAATATGCCCGAAAAATGGATGTGGGCCCATCCAAGTGCTGCAACTGCTGGAGAAGGATTGGAAGACATCACACTCATCATCATAACCCATCCATGCCATTTCCTTGCCTTAGTAGCCCAAATCGAATTCTTCAGTAGCCATTTTAATTATTTTTTATCTACCTCGGGAAACGTGATGCCAAAAACAACCTCCTAGGGTGCCTGCATTATCCAATTGAGCCCACCAGACTCTCTAGGAGGGGGTAATATGGTACAAACAAGTGGCTGGACCCCACCTTCCTCATACAACGCCCTAGGAGATCCAAGGAAATCATCTCCCTGCTTAGACAGGCCATCCAGTATGGCAAAACTGCACCAAAAAGGTACATTGAGCCAAATCATCTTTGCAACTGCTTGAAACTGAAAACAAGCTATCTCATTGGACTCAGGGAGTCCAAATCCATCCAAGGTGCATACTCATACACCCTATAGGTCTCTGCATGATCATCAACAATATCCATTATACCCAGATATACAAAACAATAATCTGTAAATGACCATATAATTCAACCCAAGCTAACACCCATCCGCTGCAAGTGTTCAAAAGTTAAGATATGCTCTACAAATCATTCAAGTAATAATCATAACAAGTAACAATCATTTCACATGCGATCTATCAACCAAATATATAGGGTTTTACATTTCTTAATTTTAACTCAGTCCAAACTTTCAAGACCATACTCACTTCATAGTTGTAATCAATTTGCTAGTGCAGGGTGAAGGTTAAAATTCAGAGGCTAGGTCAAAGGATGACTACCAACTTGACACTGTGACTCTTCGGATATGGGAATGGGATACTCACTCTAGTATATGCAGGACAAGCAATAACACAGGGGATGGCAGTGTCTCACAAATGGATAAGCTACTTCAGAGGTGCTTATTCACCTTGACAAATGCTCACAATCCAAATCAATACATGTAAGGCCAGCAATCTTTGGATATAACTTTTAAGAACCATTGCTTTTTGGGCCTTTGATTTTCCATAGCCTTGGTCCATGTATTTATTACACGGATTTTTATCATTGAGGCTTCATGCATTCATGTATGTTTAAAAAGACTACTTTTCATGAATGTTTTAAGATATTCATTTCATTATACTTCAAAGCCAATTTCATTATGCTTGCCTTTCATTCATGTATGTTTAAAAACACTACTTTTCATGAATGGGCTTTTTCATAAGATATTCATTCATTTCCAAATACATTGTATTGATGGCAGCGCTACTTGTTTCAGGTTTAGCCAACACAATTTAGGCAACTCAGAGCCGAGACACAAATAAACAGGGAAGCTTGTCCAACAAAGAGGCTCTAGTGGGGGGAAGGTCCTCCATGCCATAAGTCAAGTAGTAGGTCGGGTTGGAAACAATAACTAGAGGGTAATGGATGGGTGAAGACAGTGAATAATGAAACCAACATTAGCAAGCCAAAGTATGGTGGGAATGACTACCTCTATTCTCCCTAAGGAGGGTAAAACCAATGAGTATAGATCAAGAACTTCCAGGTCTGAGTAGGGACATCAATACATAATACCAATACATCCAAGTCCACATATCTATATAACCGCCAGATCATGATACTAAATGCTAATACATGTCACAAGAATGAGTATAAGAGCAATGATAACCATAACACAAGATAATATAAGCTGAATCATAAACATGTAAATAATCCATCTGAACCAACATCTATCCAATGAGAAAACACTGATGCACATCTGGGCACTACTAATTGCTCTGCAAATGGCTAAATGACTACATTAGTCCTCAAATCTGAGTGTCCTGAGACTCAGTCATGGCATGGGAGAGTACTATAGTCCATCAATCTAATAATGATCCATCATAAATGCTCATCTCAACATCTCATATGTAGGGGAGCTGGCTGAAAAATGTACTGGAATCTAAAAATAGAATATGGTAGCCCAGCTACTATATATGTGATAACAGGTTGATCACGACCTTTCTTTCATGTTCCTTCATCTCATGATCCCACTCTTTAATGAATGCATTGATCAACTATTTGAGTGAATTTTTTTTTTTATGAGGAAATCCTTCATACCAGTTTTTGACATCCCAATTGTCCTCTAAGTTGAGAGATAGCAGAAAGAGCTTCATTTTAATGTCCTCATGTATGATATTGTTTCCTTGCAGAAGTTGCAAGAACGCCCAGATATGTGTTGCTGCTTAATACTTATATTCATGAAATAATGGAAAAAGTGCCTTCCCATTCTCTTTAATAGTATACTGATGTGGATAGCCCAAAATATTTGAAAAATCCAATATATCCATCCACAATTCATAAGAAGATGCCATCTCATCTGGCTTCCTTCTAGTCCTTGTAGAGTACTTCTTTTATTTTCTTCAGTGGAATTCGCCAGATGAGACCTTCTAAGTTAGACTTAAACATTCTCACCAAAGGACTAAACAAGAACGTACCTGAGAAGATGGTGATTGATGGGTTGAGTTCTTTGTGGAGTCGCCATATAAGCCTATAGATTAGCCCTTACAAGAAATATATATGCAATCATGTAATCAAGGACTTACCCAAAGACTTACCAAGTGTCGTTTTTGCTAAGGGTGTAATTACCTCAACAATCTCGAGGTCCTCAGCAACGACGTCAAAAATGTTACTGGGCAAACTAGTAGGCCAGTGCCTAGTAAGCAATTATATAGACTTATGGCCCAATGTCGCATCAACACAAATCCTAGACTTTTTCAGAGTGTCGTAAGCTCCAAGGGGAGAGCCATTATCTAAGTGCCTTTCAATAATTACACCAAACACCTTCCACAACCTCAAGCAATAGATCAATGCCGTTTTGGAGTCAAGCAGAGGATGAAGAAGACATACTAAAGATAAGCCAATTAGGTACTAGTCTAAAGATGAATTGGTGCCTGCCTTTGATAGATGTTTATATATATTTAGTCACAAGTAGTATTCAGTGGTAGTGAGTTAGGCATCAACACTTGGAATGTATAAACAAGTTAAGCATGTCTCAATAATTTTGCAAATATATGGTTCCAAGTTCATGACCGATTATCACTTGTCATTGAACATTTAGGATCAACATTTAATAAGCATTTAATGAGTGCATATAGTATTATATCAACGCCAAATTCATGTGACAAATATTGCAAAATAAATCACTTATAACTTGCACTTTCAATCAGTGAGTCATTCAACGTGTAACAATTGGGAGAAAATCAGACCTCGTATGTTAGTGGCATAGATATAACAGCAGTGACCCTTTATAGCAGTTTTCAAAGCATTCAACAGTAGAGTGAGCACCATTTAATTTAACAATGTCATGACCATACACAATAGCATCCAATGAAGCATCAATTTGTCGATTAAGCTTGCTTACTAACCTCTGTTTGTTACCTTTTTGTGGGTCTGTTTTTTTTTGGAACAACAGCAAGGTAGGCCCTAAAGGTCACCATGAAAGGCCCCTTTAGGCCTCGTTCTAGGCCTTAGGAGGCTACTTAAAGGAAAGGCAAGGTAAGATAGGGGAGTGCTGACCTATTATGTAAGGTTTAAGTCTGATTATGGAAAGGTTTAGGGAAGCAGAGGGCTGAAGACAGTCTGCCTTATTAGCAGACCTGAGGTGGATGGAGGAGAAGGGAAGCCCAAGGCTTAGGAGAGGGATGCCAAAGGGAAGAAGGAAGGAATAAGGGCTTCCAGGGAGAAAGAAAGGTAGGTCTAGGGTAATTTTTGGAATTTTTAGAACTGTTTTTAGGGTTTAGGGCAGATTTTAGGGCTTTTTAGAATTTTAGAATTTTTGGGGCTTCCTTTAACTTCGCCCTATGGTTTTTAGGGTCTGAAATGGAGGGCCGAATTTGTAGGAATGAGGACCGAAATTTTAGGAAGGCCTAAACTTCACAAAAATATTTTTTTGATTTTTTTAGGGTTGCAAGCATAAAATTGCAGACCTAAATTAATGCCCTAATTCACCATGGAATGCAATATTTACACATGCATATGCAAAAAAAAACCTAAGAATAATATTTACAAATGTACAACTAGGGTTTTTAGGTAGAAAAGATGGACACACAGGGTTTTAATGGATTTTACCCTTAAGTCCTAGCCTTAGAGGAAGGTGACCATCCTTCCTCTTGGAAGCAGTTCTCCATGTCAACTAGATTAGGGCTTCTTGAAACAACCTCTAGGGTTAGTTTCAAGAGCCTAAACTAGAGTAAAGTTGGAGATCCAAGGTTGAACTTCATAAAGACCTCCTCTTGGGAGCGTTTTTATTATACTAAGGGGATAGAAAGTAGATAAACGGTCCTATTCAAAGAGAATGCAGCCCTAGGGCTACCATTCAATTATCCAAAAAGCAAAATTTACGTACCATTCATCAAACAAGGCTAAAAATGGACTAGACTTACTTTAGCATGTGTGCTTCCAACAATTCTAGAATCCACCAAGCATTAGCAAATCAAAAGAAGACCAACTTTCATCCAAAAGAGCAAGAAGACATCACTCCAAAAGGTGTGCATCACTTCATAAGGCTATATTGGGTAAAAAAGTAACATATTGAGTTTTATCCCATAAGTTGTGTTTTAAATTGAAGTGAGGAGAGCTTATTTATATAGCCTTTTCCACTCACTTTTACAATATAACCAGGCCAACATGCCTTAAAATGTCAATTTGAAATTTTAAAATGTCAACTTAAAATTATAACATAAAATAATATAAAATAATCAAATATGTGGGTAACTTGGGGCATTTTTCCTAGAGTTTACCTAAAAATGACTAAAATAGCTAAAAATAGGCAAATACTCCAAACTGAAGGCTAGCGTACGCAAGGGGCGTGCCATGCCCCATCTAACCCCAACAATGCTAATGATCCCTCAATGCCCCCCCCCCCCAAGACAAGCAATACATCCTGGTGGAGATGACGACGTCATTAATGGAAGTGGCCCAAGGAGAGAGGGTGCTAGTCTGCAAAGAGACCAGGAGGGTGCCTGGAGTGACCTGGAAGAGAGACAAAACCCTCACAACTAAAAGAAATGTCACTGGAGTAATGAAACAAGTGGGGGATCATGTGACCCGGTGATCTCCCCCTAGGGGCCCCAGATACCAACCCTAGGGTTAAAAAACCCTAACAAATGGCAGTCAGCAATTCCACTAAGCCATAGTACATTTAAAGACAAAACCAAAGGGTCTAGCCATAACCATCCCTTAGAGAATGTTGGATAACACTCCTCTTGGTTTGAAAAAATGACCCTCTCTCCCTGTGGACACATCTGAAGGTGCATTGGTACTGGTACCATGTAACAAAAGCGAATTCATTTTTTTTCCACAGAATCCTCACACGTTGTGCTCCCAGTCGAAACCTTTGTTCTTTGAAAGCTATCCTTAGATTAATTTTCATCACGAGATCCATTGACTAGGAATTTATCATTTATGTTTGATCAGAACTAAAATATACCATAGCTATATCTGTAGTATGAGACCCATATTCACTACTTGTGGCAGATTACCAACAAAGATACTTAGTGAAATCCTTATATAAAAATCACGTGAATTCATGAATACTAAAGGGAAGAAAGAAGAGGTACTTGACACCTTGCAAAACAATACTGAATCCTTGTTCGATGCAATTTCTTCTCATGCACTATTGTATACTCATGACTCATGAGCTATCTTCTCCCAACTTTGAGAGCCATACAAAAGGTATTGGTTTCAACTTACTTTCAAGTTGCTTTGTAAGTTGGGTTAAATTAGTAGTAGGCATGGTAAGCATGGACATGGTGTTATTACTCCTGAACTTGAGATGAGACCAGTAAGAGAAGCCCTTGGATATGTTAAGACTTCATTGCCAATTTCAAGTTAACGGCGTGTTTCCTTTAATGCTGATTTGCATGAACCAGAACCTGCACCATCTGCTTCTTCTATTATTGATTCACAAGAACCAGCCTGCAACTTCTAATCAGCAGAAACCAGGTATTTCACCATCTGCACCTAAGCTGTATCAACATCCTAATCATAGTGATTGGAGACATTGTTGCTCTTCACTTAAATATCGGCATTCTTATAGTTATATTCTTAAAAATCAGTAGGTAAGAAGTGTAGATGGCAGAATTTTGGATTGGTACCCACAATTTGAACTAATTATGGATGAATTTATGGTTTGTCATGGTGACATTTGAGCTTTGTCGATTGTACAACCACAATGCTCATTGGTCTTTCTGATAATTAATTGCCCACAGTTGCTATCTCTTCATGATCTCTTTGATGGCAGCCCACCCTTTAAGCTTCCTCTTACACATGTGCACTGCAGAAGACACTTTACGATGAGAAGACCATGTTATTGCATGTAGCATTTGGAGTACTTTTTGGGCATTAACATCATTATCATGTGGTTAGGTGTCTTTGGTTCGTTGCTTGATGCATTATTGTTGATCCTTGACACTCTTTCTGTAATAGCATCTTCATTGAATCACTTTCAGCTTCAGCATGCTTTTGCCACTGTCTTCATCACTTCTTGAAAATTGTTCTTTGATTGCATTGTGGGAATCAATACCCCATCTTTGATTGTTTGTGCATAAGCTTGTTTAAACTTGTGTTTGCTTTACTGGTTCTGAAGTGGTTTGTATGAAGGTGTTTTGGAGGCTATATAGTATAATTCTGAATCAATACTCTTCATTTAACTCTTGTTTGATTTGCCGATTCTGAAGAGGTTTATGTGGAGGTGTTTTGTAGAGTACAATTTTGAAGATGGATTATCTGTTAAGAACTTGTTTGTACTTCATCATGGTTAGGATGTTGTCAGCATTGGTCATCATTGTGCTTAGAAGTTGATCCAAGATCATGTTATATTCATCTGGATTACTATCAATTGAGAACCAGACTCTTGACATCACCAAATCTTTAATAGGGGCCAATCTTGTCAATTTTTGTACTCTTCTTGGGATAAAGGAGGTTGTCATTAAGGGGGATCATCAGTAATACCCCTTCCTTGACTTTAAGTCAAGCCTAAGGAGGGATGTTAGTGTATATTCTTGACTTCGGGTCATTATTATCACTAATATTATATTATTAATATATCAGGATTCAGTATACATAGAGTTGTGGCCCAAAGGTCATGTCCTTTATATTTTACATTATATATATGGGTTGTGTTATGGACATATGGATATATTGATATATTTTCTTGTTAAAGCATATTCTTGTGTCTTGTACTTGTGCTCTGTTTGGAGTCACATAAATATTGATACTAACGTAAACACTGAACTCTAATATTTGAATTCATTCTGCAAACCACCTCATCAGGCTTTTCTCTATTAGGAAGATAGTGCAAATTCAAAATTGAGAGAAATTTATCATAAACAAAATGTGGTTTTTTGTCTACAAAATTTCAATCTCCTACACATCTATGCCTTCATTTTGTTCCTTAACTTGGAAAGTTGGTATGGTCGAAAATTATTGTGAGACCTTCAGAAGTAAATACTAAAGATGTCCATCAGTTCTGCTATCTTGTCCAACTTGTGCGATCATGGTACCACCTCAAAGATAATCCCACACCTCCAACTTGTGACCTTACCAATAATTTATATCTTCTCATATATTGATATTTTTTTAAGATTATCCTTTTCTTGAAGATTCTTGAGTTGGTCTGTTAGGAAGTTGTACATCTGTATCATTTCCTATTGAAATTATCTGCATGGACAAACACTTAGAATTTTATGCGCACTACAATATAATACATGTGACTTTAATGTATTGCAGACACACTTGCATCAGCTTCTGGCTTGGAAAAATACTCAACAAAAGAATATATTTTTGTACCATGTATCGGGGTTTTAAATTTTATTTCAAACCTACCTTCAACAGCTAACAGCTAGTTATAATTCTAAAAGGAGACCTTCACTGTTACTATATTTATGTGATAATTTAGTAGTAGAAAAGTCTATTTAATATTGAATAAAGGTATGCTCTGTAGGTTTTGCTCAAAATTTGACAAAGAATGATGTGAATCTTATGGTTTCCTTTTTGATATTCTCTGTGGAATTATCATCGCAGGAAATGACACCTGAGCAACTTCAAGAAGGTATTTCCCTATGTTATTAGAGATTATTCCTTTGACTTAAAATTTTTACGTGTTGAAATGTTTTGTTGCATGAGCTTGTTCCGTGTAAATATTAAAATGATGTAGCATCATGCTTATTATCTTCAAGAACCAGACATTTGCAATTTTGCATGCTTTATTGAATTAAATGTTTTTAGCAGTAACTATATTTCCAAAGCATGCATATTCATTAGTTTATGTACTGTCCAGCTTTGAAGAAAACATTTGCTGTTACAAAAAATAAAGGAAAACTCCATAAGATATGGGATGGCAGCAAAACTATTTACAACATGGCTTCTTGGGGTGCTACAGCTGTTGGGTGAGACTAGATTTATTCTTTTCTAAATGAGTTTTTTGCTTTTATACATTTTTTCTGATTTCCAGAGGCAATAAATTGTATTTATAATTCTAGCTAAGCAAGTTGAAACTTTAGATGAAGGTAAATGCACTTTTATGATCTACAGTGCATTCTATGGTAGGCTTCCTTTTTCCTTTTGAACTTATATAAATTTTGAAACTAACTCTGGTATATTCTTTCGAGCGGTATAAATTTCATTAATTGTTTTTTTCATGCATCAAGTAATAGGCAATCTCATTCCACTAACTAGCATAAATTCACAAGCACTGCTCATGTCAAGCACGCAGGCAGGCAAAAATAGTGCATGATTGTTCCATGAAGATCCCTTTGCTTGGGTTGGGGTCTCCCTAGGTTACATCAAAAGGATTCTAGGTGGAGTTTTTCTGAGAGAGTGTAGAGAGATGTCTCTTCTTGATCAGAAAAGGATCTGTAATGAACATTGAATTGTTTAATGGCCGAGATCGATGCAAATTACTCAGCAAGACTAGAAGCTTTTGGCAATGGAAGTTGATGAGGAGGTAGGAGGATGTGGTTGACAATGTGAAGGGCTCCATGCTAGTTCAACCAACTATCACTTGCCTACAAAGTGCTGCACTGCCATTTTAAGCACCAAAACTTGAAAATTAAAGAAAAAACAAAAATTAAAAGAATTCTGATTGGAACAGTGTAGAAAAGACATAGGGAGAGGAAGAGCACTGCAGTTAGGGTGTTGAAGAGACAGGGATGCCTGGCCTCCCTGCTGCTCCCAACAAACTAGCACTGCCAATAAACTCTTGCACAATGATGCAGAAGGGGTTCTTCGGCAGAGAAGTGAGGGAATTCTAAATAAAATTCTTGTGATTGTAATCTGTAATATTTTAAGGAGATAAACACCATTGTAATTCTTCAATTGCTGAGAAATAAGGACTGAGCATAGCCATTCGATGTTGGAGTTTTTCCTTCGGGTTTTCTCCAGGGTATTCTCCGTGTCTATTTTTTTAAATTGCTGAGTGATTGTGGTTTTCTGTCTGCTTGCTTTATTCTGGTGGTAATTAATCTTGTTGACACCCATGAAGTTAATACCCATTCGAACCCTCATAACAATTAGCTGATTTTCTTTGAACGTTGGTGGGTGTCCACAGCCCAATTGCTGGTTTGTTGGATCACTAGGTTAAATAATTGCTCAAGCACTGTCTAAATCACAAGAAGCAACCCAGAATTGCATCACATTCCTTTGCTTTGTTTGCTGGTGCGGTTACTTGCTGTGTAGACCACATGCTATGACATATTATGGCATTGTATCCTCTGTTAAGCTTTATTAATCACTGACAACTTGATTTCCCCTTGATTCACTGGTTGAACCTATAGCTTGAATATTCCTTTGATTGGATCACTAGTTGAAGCCTATCTGTTTGTGCTCTGTTTAGACCGTGTAAGTCAGCCTCACTGCATTACACTCTCTCTATAAGGTGTGGTGACTGCCTTCAACCATCCATTTGAGTTGTTCCAACGATATACATCAAAATTCTAGACTAGTAATACAATCTCCAAGCCCATGAGCATTGGTATTTACCTACAACCATTCGCCTCAAGCCCATGAGCACTGTTAGCAAATGAAATATATATATATATATATATATAATCATTAATGTCTCATGGTTGTGGTGATAGCAAGAACGGAGAGCTATGCATCTTGTTTAATGCTTGAATAAATACAATGAATGTACAAATGCATTATTTATAAAGTGGTGGGTTTGGACATTTAGATGTACATAGTGTGTTTTTCAACTGGCATGGCTGAATTGTAGAGTGGACTTGTTTTCCATTGTTGGCATTGGTCTTGGCCTGACAAGCAAATAAACCAAGCATTGAAACCAAATCTGAACAGAGCCATTTGTGCTTTTTGGCGAATACCATCTTGAGAAGCCTGATCTCAGATCGACAATATTACAGAGACATGCAATTTTAATTTTGTACAGAAGGATCTGTGTTGGTGAAATGGGCCATAGGCCTACTGTTTATAGATGACTTCATGCCTACAGCTCTCTCAACTGAGCATAGTGAAGGCAAGGAATAAATTTTTACCATGGGAAAGGGATTGTTTTCACTGTGGCAAGGGAATGAACCTTTGAGCTGTGATGGCCTTTTGTTTCTCTGTATATGGAACTGTCGCTAACCAATAATTCATACTTACATAAACCCAAAGATGATGCTGGGAGATTTTGGTGGAGATTTTTGCACCGAGAAGCGCTTCTACAGCCCAGTATGGGGAAGTGTTTGTCATGTTACATTATGTAATGTAACGTTCCCCAACCACTATGTAGGAGATATTGTCATCTTACATACTATGTAACGTAACGTTGCAACATAATAATAATTAAGCCAACATAAAATTTTATTAAAAATTTAATAATAACTCTTAAAGAATAGAAAAAGTAATAAGTAAAACAATGTAAAAAAGTAAAAATTAAAACATTGTAAAAAAAATAAAAAGTAAAACAATGTAGAAAAATTAAAAAGTAAAACAATGTTAAATAGTTAAAAGTATATACATTATTAAAAAGTAAAATAATGTAAAATAGTTAAAGGTATATAGATCATTAAAATTAAATAAGTCAAAATAGGTCATGATCATTGAGGGGATTTGCACATGGTAGATTTCGAGTTTAGATGGATCTAGGTTGGTCTACAATTTTAAATGTTAGGTTTGTTAATGAATATGTTAGTGGTAAACCTTTTTCCATAGGATGTGTATATGTACTAAGATAGGGTCTTCAATTTGAGGTATCCAATGATTCCAATCTTCTAGTAGATTACTAGGCAAATCTGTATTTTCATAAGATTATGTGGCTCGACAATATAGGATTGGGTTTACTTATGTAACTTAGGTTAATGTGATAGGGTTAGCTATAGTTGGTTTGTATATATTTGAAGAGAAAAAAACAAGGATAGACAAGTGTAAATACTTTGTGATTTGTCATGGAAGTACCCTAGAATGATTGATTTTGTGTAGTTGTATCTCTTTTTTAGGCAATTATTCAAGAATAATCCATGGAGTTATTTTGACCAAAATTTGCTTGTTTTCAAGTGTTCTTGTTTTGAGTAAAATATGTGAGTACTCCATTCAATGTATCTTCCTATTGCTTCTTTAAGTCTTCTACAAGCTGCCTGGTGAACTCTTTGAACTCTTCATCCGATCTTCCTTGGTCTCTTGTCCATTTTGGTGATCTTTGATATCTCTTCCTTGTGACCTTTGGTGTTGTATGACATTCTTGCATGACTATTCATTAGGATCGCAACCTACAAATGAAACCCTTAAATCAACATTATCCCAAAACATTTGCTTTGATACCAATGTGTGGTATGCCCATGTTCAAAATGGCACTACTATTGTGACATTGGAAAGCAAAAAGTAACAAAAATAAAAAACCAAAAGCACTTTAAAGATTTCTCATTACATGAATGCACATTCACCATTGTCTTTGCTATGGATTGCTCAAGCCTACTCTTCTTCAAAGTGTGTGAATTTCTGGTCATTGTTATTTGGTGTCGACCGTGTTAAGACATTGTTAGGGCTTGTGTCAAACATGTTCTTTAGATGTGTTTTGTTTTAGGACACATGTCACACATCCTGTTTTAGTGCACATGCCACATACATGTCCAACGTGTGTTTGACACACATGATATAGACATGTAGGCCCTAAGGGGCATGTCTTGTTTCTTAGCATGGAAGGAAATATATCTGACTAATAGTATGTAAGGATATTGTAACTTTAGCATTCAAACAATAGTTTGAAGATCATGGTAATATGGTTAAAGATGTAAGGTGGTCACTAAAATATGGGTAGATAGTTGTGTACTACGAAATACATAGAAAGCCCAATTTAGACAACACAAAATTAAAAAGAAAATTCAATTTCTTGGAGAGG
Organism: Pseudotsuga menziesii; assembly: GCA_001517045.1. Lineage (NCBI taxonomy): Eukaryota > Viridiplantae > Streptophyta > Pinopsida > Pinales > Pinaceae > Pseudotsuga > Pseudotsuga menziesii. The sequence continues at coordinate 38,447 of LPNX010627012.1, forward strand.
GAATACATTGAGCAAGAAGAACATGCAACTCTTTGATCAATGGACAAATATCTCCATTGTTTGTTGTCAAAATTGTTAATGTTATTTTGAATGGAATAACATTGATTGGAGAGTATTGTGCTTCCATTTCTTGAGAAATATACTTTTTGGAGAGTTGCGTTGCTAAAACCTAGCATAGCAAATATAAATCTTAGGTATTTTGTCTTATTCTAGATTAGTTGTATATTAAAAAAATGATAGAAGTGGACTTCAATTGGATGGCAATCCCTATTAAAAAAAAATCATTACGGGAATGAGGATATGTTGTTGGGCATGTTTTTTAGATAGTTATGGAATACTTGAACATGATAGTTTAGAAAGCTTATCTAAAGGGTGGATTTGTCAATCTACCCATATTATTGTTCTATTGCAATAGAAGTTAATGTGGATGACAACTATTTTAGTATGTAGTACGCAAGAGCTTTGATCCTCCGTAAAAAAATGTGTATAGAATGTTGCGTGTGTTATTTTCATTTATGGTGGACCCAATTTGGTTCCTTAGGCTTGTGTCACTTTATTTGAGCAACAATATTTAGATAGATAATAAAGGTAGGATTTTTTATTTTATTTTATTTAGTGTCTTTAATGATAAAAATAGTGAAACGAGTCCTACTCCAATATTAACTTGACACATAAATCTATTTTATTTAAAAATTACAATTAAATAGAAAAAAAAATTAAACTTTATTGATTCTTATACATATTTAATATCAACATACAAATTAATAGAGAAAGACGGAACATATTGTCTTGCCATAGGCAAGGACTAATAAGTTTGCATATTTACATATTTTAAAGTACACATCTTGAGTGGGCCTAGCGGCTAAGAACATGTGTTTCCTCCTAGGAGGTCATAGGTTGAAATATGTAGGGAGTTAGAGTATGCACACCTCCGTAGACTTTAGCAGTTACATCGTTGCGCAGAGGGGGGTCTTTTGTTCCACATCAAAAGGGTTTCATTCATTAAATTGATGTATGGCTTGGTTGTGACCTTAAAAATAGATTATTATTATTATTTTTAAATTATTTTCAAATTACCAATATGAATTTAAATTTGTTTTTTTGTGATATCATTGTTTTACATTTATTTATTTTTTTTCAAAAAATATTCCTTGGAATTTCCGTATATTTTGAGAAATTTCTCTAAATTTTAAAATGTGGCTTGACATCCAACATATAAAGAAAAATAAGAAATAAAATCCTTTCAAAGTTTGAAATGAAATAAATAAAGAACAATGGTTTGAAAAAACAACCAAGTTGGATGTAAACTTTTCAACATGTAGTTGGAATGTGCAAATGGGCACCTACTTATACATGTAGTTGGAATGTGCAAATGGGCACCTACTTATACATGTAGTTGGAAAGTGCAAATGGGCACCTATTTATACAAGATTGTGTGAACATGTAATTTGCCACAATAATAAATATCATTGACAAGGAACAAAGAATGCTAAGAATTACAGGTTGGGTCTTTATATATGGATATATTTTATAGTGAAAATTATTTCTATGTAGGTTTTTTGCTGCACAATATTTAAGTGCATATTTCATTTTTTTTAACATTTTTTTTATTCATTTTGTAGGATATATTGTAGTCCAAAAGCGTCGAAAGCTCTTTCAACTTCTCGAGGTGTAATTGCAAAACTTATCTCAAGATAAACCAACCAAAGATTTTGTTAGTGTAATTGGCCAAGGACTTTATCATCCTTGAATAGATTTATCTAATGGAAATGTCTCACAAACTACAGTGTGTAGGGTTGCTTATTATGTTATTGATTGAAAATTGCAATATTGGATGCATATTTGCATCTATTTTTGTAGTAATTAAAATTTATTCATTCTTTATAGGGTTGCTTATTATGTTATTGATTGAAAATTGCAATATACATTTGCATCTATTTTTGTAGTAATTAAAATTTATTCATTCTTTAATATTTTTTATTATCATGAGGCATGTAATATATTAATGCATTGGTACTCCTTATATATATTTTGGGGTTATGTAACTATATTCATGGTGTTCGTGTGTTTTTTAAAGTAAATAAGAAGAAATTACTTGTTATTTGTTGAATTTAATTTAATTTTTGCCTTTTGTTATCATAATTTTTTTATGGAATTTGAAATTTACATAAGGTATTTATGATGATAACATGACCAATATCAATTTAGAACTTATGTTTAAACCTTACTTTTTTTAATCATTATCATTATGTTCAAGAATTTTAGGAGAGAATATTGTTTATCATTTAAATATTTTTGGGAAGAACATTATAACCTTAAAATTGAATATGTTTATCATTTGTTTTCCCTTCCATTCTCTTTTCTAATTTTCCCATTTTTTCTGCTCATTTTCTTTCTTGTCTTTTTTTTAACTTTTGTTTCCCTCTCTTATTATATATTAATATAGTACATATATTGACTTCAATATATATATTTAGAGAGAGAGGGTTTCAAGTTCTAATTGGTCTAGCTATTATACTCAGAGTATTGAGGTGCAAGTGGTCTATAACTAAGTAGATGGAGCAAGTCAAATAGCATAGAGCATTCTTCCATTTCTTGTAAGTGTGGGTCTATGGATCCATCTACATTGTTAAAATTTATGAAGTGTAGTTTTAACGAGGTTTAAAATTTACAAAGTTATATATTTATGATTGGTCTAACTATTACACCGAGAGTATCGAGGAGCAGATGATCTATAGCCAAGTAGATGTAGCAAGCTAAATATCATAGAGCATTCTTCCCATTTCTGTAAGTGGGGATCTATGGATCTATCTGTAATGTTAAAATTTACAAATTTGTGAAAACAACTACAATTTCGTAAATTTTAACACTGTAAATGGAATTAGAGACCCCCATTTTGTAATTTTTAATGTTGCAGATGGATTCAAAGACCCGCAAATTTTAACATTGTAGATGGATTCAGAGACCTCCTTAGTCATTGCAAATTAATTGAGTCAATTACAATTACAATATTGACATATCTAGAGAGATGTATAGAAACATATTATATATAATTATAAAATCCTATTTTATATTTTATATAGACACTCTTAATTTGTGTGTGACATAATGAAATATTTGATAATTATAAGGACATCTTATAATTATGAACTTAGACACTTTAGTCATATCTTTTATCTTATGATTAGCTGTGTTTAGTTGTGATTACTTAAAATTGCTCAAATTTGGTCATATTTCATTCAAAAACACCATGAATAATTTTTTTTGGTTATCCGGATCAATTGTCATCCATTTTTCCACTAATAAAAATCTATATATTCATATATTAAATATTTTAGAAAAGCATAAACTTTTTAAAATAAACTTTAGCATTTCTTATTTAAAGATCAATTACTATGAACAGTATTTATATATCCAAAATTATGTAAAATAGTTCAAGTTAACAAATGTTGATAAATGCATAACCAACTTCTTTGGTACATTAGTTGTCGCTTTCTAGCTTTGATGCATTGGCTTTAAGTATCAACATTGAAGATTGGACTTTGATTTTCCATTCTATTAGATGCTACAAACATGCTTGAAATACTTGGAACTTGACATGAGGAGTTGGATGGTCTATTATTGAACACAAGTGGGAGACACAATTCTCCAACAATAATTGCATTGCTTGAGTTGCTAATGAAAATGGTGCTTTAGCTTTGCTCTCACTGTTACGAGTGGCCTAGTTGAGATTCTTGTTAATTCCTCTTCCACTTTGCACTTGAGACAATGAGGGTCCATGCTAAGGAACATGGGGGCAATGCACGTGGAGCGTCCCACACACCAGTCCTAAAGAACCCTATCCTTGAGAGGGAGGCAAAGAGAATGCATTTAGAGTGAGTGGGTGTCTTGGAATACAATGAAGGATGGTTGGATATCTAACAAAGACACTCACCAAGATAAAACTCTTCCTACAAGCTTGTTTTGGTGGTTATTATAAGTTCTCGATAGAGGAGACATAAGGCTATTGCAAAGATGCTTGGAAATGAAGAGGGGAATGAAGGCATCTAGGGCGGAGGGCATAATAAGGAGGCAAGTTGTCATTGCAAGTATGAAGGCGGTGAAAAGACAAAGACCTTAAATGCCCCTCCAATTTCAATAAATTGAATTGGCATGCACTAATGAAGGGGGATTGGTGCCCCTCCGTTTTGTCCAAATTATTGAATGGCTTCATGGGATAAGTTTTGGGAGCATGGAGTTCCCTTTTGTATCAATATTTTTCATCTTTCGAGTTGTTTGTCTTTTAAAATTGATAAAAGTGGGTTTGCGTGAAATTTTGGACTAGAACCTTTGATTTGTATATGCTTGTAGCTAGAATAGGGGATGCATTTTCCCCTTCATTCTCACTACATTTATAATCAATAAATAGTTTGCAATCACCATGATGGTATCTCTAGTTATCTTGGTAAGAATTTTTAATTCTTTGCAAACTCCCATTGCTTCCAACTCAATATTGGTGGCTTCCCCAATGTCCCTTTTGAACTGAATTGGTTTATGTCCTGTGGAATCAAAGATGAACCCCCCCACACATGTCACACCATGATTTCTTTTGGATTCATTTTCAAATGAGAGGATGGATTCTTCTCTTTCAACCCACTAATTTCCCCAACTCTACTTTCTCCATTCATATATTATGTTGATCTACTCTCCTTATTTAGGAGATCATCCTATTTGTGCCAGGGGAAGATGATTCTAAGAGATTTTGGAGCTATATTTTCTTAGAGCATAATTTAGATGCAGCTTATCTTTTCCTTTCCCTCCTCTGATAAATTCTTTTAATAGCCTACAATTTGCTATGACAATTTGGAGGGGAGAGGTCATTTGTTTTGAAGATGTAACTATTTTGGTCCATTAACTAAATTTTCCAAGACATGATTTTTTGCAAGGCCATCCATACTTTAGTTAGAAGCATCTTCCCCTTTCATAGAGCGAGGATAATGTTTTTCCATGAGGCAAAGGACTACTACCAATTTACAAGAGGATAAGGTCTATGAGCAGATCTTAGATCACTTGTTGCTAGATTCAAGTGGTGAATGGGTAGATAGGAAATAAATGATGATTAGTTTCTTCCTCATTTTTGCATAAGGGGCGAATGGGTAGATAAGAAATAAATGATGATTAGTTTCTTCCTCATTTTTGCATAAGGGGCAACGTGAGGGCCCCTTGATTCAATTTTTTGGGGGATTTTCCATTATGAGTAAATGATTGTAGGTGAGAAGCCAACAAAAGAGTTTGATCTTCATAATTAATTAAGGGTAAATTATGAGTAATATATTTAGTTGTTGATAGTTTTATATGGTGAATTGAGATGGACAATTGTGATGAGTTTACTTCCAAAGTTTTACACTTAATTGTAATGGAAATACGATAATAGACACATAAATTCTTGTACTTTTTGTATGAATAGTTTTGCTTTTAAACTACACTAAAATATGATAATAGAAATTTTATTGAAGTCGTGTAGAAATATTGAAGTAAATGCCTTATTGTTTAAGGAGGAATTGTGACATATGATAATGAATGAATATCACCCCAAGAACTATGCCATGAGAATAACTTATCATTAACCTAGACCAAGTTGAGATTCTTTTGATAAACACATGATAATTTTTTGAAATATGATCTATGAAAAAAACATATATATTGAGCCATTAATAGAATTAATGTGGCTAAAGTAGACAAATTTAACGATGAGGTAATGAGCAATGATAATGTGACCTCACTAAGGAGAAAAATGTCAACATAAGTAATGAAAATAAGAAATAGATTAATAAAAAGAGAGAAGACAACAAACAAGAATTTTACAAAAACTTGGTTTGAAAATGTGTTTCATGTTTAAAGGCCATAGTGTCAAATACGTAAGGGATATGATATGGGCACCTTCATAGAGTAAGTAGTTAAATTCCTTCGTGGATGGGATCCCTTTTCCCACAAACAAGGGGGGTCTCAATATGTCAATTTGATGTGTAGTTATACCAACTTTCGTTTATCTACTAACTAGGTAGTAGACCAACTTTTGTTTATCTACACATATTTTGCATGCTTTCTCAAAAATATTTTCAATATTTGAACCTTTGTCTCATGGAATTTAAACTAAGGAAGACGTGTGATAGATTTTAGTTGCAAAACTAACATCCCAACCAACATCGACATGTATCCCATATGCCTTTCCTATTCTTTTGTTCCTTAACACAAATGAAAGCAACACAAGAACAAGGATACTAATTTAGTTTAATCAATCGTCTATTGGAACATGTTACATTGTTGACCAATTGTTAGAGAAACTTATTTTTTCTAATAATTGCAACACGAGTATAATTGGGTTGAGTATAATTCTTAGATCCACTTGTAAATGGTGATTTTATTTTATTTAAAAGTATGTGAATATCCCAAAAGAAGCAAAACCAACCATATAATTAGATACAACACTCACATGTAGCATTAAAATCACAAAACAATCTCTAACCATTCACTTCCTCCTTCTCAAATCACAAAACAATATATAATTAATCGCTTCTACCTCCTAAAAAAGTTTTGAATCTTCGTTGCACAAAGGTTCTATGCTATGAATATTGAAAAATTGATTAGATTGTTTGTATAAATTTGTTTATGTAGATCTAATATGAGTGAAGTAGAAGTCATGTAGATTGACACATTGTTGTAAAGGCTATGTGCTTACTACAACCTTGATTTTATCTAGATGCGACCTAGGTGTATAGTCTCTTTTGCTAAATAAGACATTAATTTATTAAGATGCATAGAAGCCAAATATACATGCAATGTACTTCTAACTTTAGACGTTTGGGTTTCATAAAAAGTGTCTTTGTGTGATTTGTGTGTTTCACACTCAAATAATTTCATTTTAACAATATTATTTTTAATGAATTAAAAAGTGTTGAAATTACAATGCTTTATTTTTCAAATCGCAATTTCATTAATTCATATGAACTTAGAATTTACTTATTATAACATAAAAAAGCAATTTGTATACCCCTTATTTCATGTTAATTTTAGCATAGAAATAATATATCTAACACTCAAATAACTTCATTTTTAATATGTAAATAATTTTAAATTCCATAACTTAAAATGATTAAAATTGCAAAGTCTATCTTTAAAAAAATATTGAAATAAAATGTTGGAAGAAAATTAGAAACTCATATAAAAACATATATTGTACCAGATTTGTTAAATAAATTTGGTCTTTGTATAAATTAGTGGCCTATGAAGATTTAGTCATTTTTTAATTTAAAGTAATAACTTATAAAGATGTAATCATATTTTATAAAATTAAAATTTAGAAATATTGAAATTCTATAATTTTAATAGTGTAAAAGTTTTGAAGATTGATCAATCCATATATGCCATCAAAATTTTAATAATCACAAAAGTTGAATCTCCATATTCTTATCATAACAAGTCATCCAAGTTCATATATATATTATATTAGAAAATAGCTTTTTATTATAAATTCTTATTATATATATATTTTAGAAAATAGTTTTTTATTATAAATTTAATAATAATTTATTTATATTATTTAGTTATTTTATTATGTAATGAATTTAATATTATTATATGAAAAATAAAATAATAAATCTAAACCCTAAACAAAATTGCTATAAACACTGTAATATCTCACACTTAAGAACAAGATTTTGCATAATTTCATGTACAATTCGGTTTGTGCACTCTTTCTATTTATAATGCATCCCAATGCTTTAGAAAGTTTTTCATTTACTACGTCAAACATATGCTTCCTTTCTCTCTTTTTTGATCATGGAAGAGTGCCAACTACTGAGATATTAAACATTTTGAGTTAGCTAATATATGTTGGTTGGCATGTTATGAATCCAAAGTTAAAAAGGTTAATGAAGCAAAGAAAAATCATTTTCAAGTATTTCATATAGAAATGGTTGCATTCACATCAATGGAAACTAACTCCTTATTTCCAATTGGGAAAAATTGCTATTGTCAAGGACCAAGCAAAAAAAAGAAGGAATGAAATCAGAAAAAGCAAGAAATATTTCTTCCTTACAGTTTGGAAGTTTCGGTGCATAAATAAAAGAAAACTTTTTTTTTTATATTTTTTGCTTCAATTCTTTTCTTCTTAATTTTTATGGTATAGCATCAATGGTATTTCAAATAAATGCTTATAGAAATTAAAATAATTAAAAACATAAAACAATTAAAACAAAACTTTGATTGCACTTTAAAAAGATTGAAATATTAAATGTATTTCTATGAATTTAATGGAAAAAAAACAATAATCTCTTTTATAATAATTTTATATCACAAACTACCTTACTTCATTTTCACTTTATTGATATTTGACTTACCTTCATAATGTGTGTAAAGTCACTTCTAAAGATAATGTGGATATGAGCCCCTAAATAATTAATTAAAAATCAAATACCAAACAATACATTTCATAAAAACCAATTAAAAAACAAACTAGATTATTTGATGAATTACATAATTTATGAGTCAAATAACTTTACAAATATGTTATCTAAGACAAGGATTTGCTATGCAAATTGAACAGATGGAAAGCAACTTCTACAATAGCTCTTGTTATGCAAATTGAATAGATGGAAGACAATGCAGCTCACTCCAACTTGAGTTACATGTAACCCAACAATAATGGTCACGAGGTTGTATGCCTTCATAATTTATAGGTTGATAATAATGTTACTAATAGAAATATTAGTGTTGTGGGTATTGAATAGAGAGTTAGTTTCCGATGGATGTATGTAAAATATTTTTTTAATTTTTTGTTGCATTTAAGGATGAGTAAGACCAAGTAGAAATTATATTTTCACTACAAACTATCAACTATTATGTTAGTGGGAGGCATCACTCCTTTATGGCCACCTCCGTTGATATGATGACTATAATATATTGGAGATTATAGTAATTGATAATTTAGTACAAATATCTCTATTGGTGTATCATCATTGTGTATAGCGGATCTCAACCTTGTCCATAATGCAAAACTTCCATGACATAAACCTATAAATGATTGTATATGGCTTCAAAGAAATGACTATAAATACTCACTCACACCCCTCACATTTTTTAAATGTTGAAAAATATGAATTGATCCCATTGAAAACAAAGACACTATTTTCTTGTGGTGTCATAATCGACTTCCAAATGTTTATGTGAATATGTTCAATGTACAATGCCATGGCTTCTCATAATAATAGCGTCGTTAAATGCTAAGTTTACAATGAAACAATGTGTATTTATATTTTTTCAAAGAAAATTCTTACAAAAGAATTTGAGAAATGCTTTTGTACACTGCTAAATGACATCCTTAATAAAATCATCAATGTAAATTAGTACATATAACATAAAATAATTTGATTAATCTACATTAAAATTTAACACATTTATCTCTATTTATATTAGACCTTCTAAACTTCCACCTTCTTCCCTTAGCTCTCTACTAAACAAGTAAGTTACTTTCACATTTACCATTGTTTAGTAAACAAGTTCTACAGTTCTTAGCATTGAACATGCAGAATTTGATTGTAATAGTTAAATTCTCATAATGCTTAGGAGTATCAAGATTCATAATTATACTAAATAACTCTACCATTCTTAGCATTGAACATGCATAATTTGATTGTTATAGTTGAATTCTCATAATAATAATTAGGAGTATTAAGCATCATAATTATACTTGATAACTCTACAATTCTTAGCATTGAACATGCATAACTTGATTGTAATAGTTGGATTCTCATAATGTTTAAGAGTATTAAGCATCATAATTATGCTCAATAACTCTTAGGACATACTTACAAGCGAATCGATTTTCTGTAGCAACATGAACATATAGAATAGTAGAAAACATTGTGATTAATTTCACATTGTATGAGTTAGTATAAGGTATTTTTTTTCTTGCCAATTGAATTTGAAGCTAAGGCTTTAAGCAATGCATTATAGTTGGGCCTAGAACTTCGAGGACAAATCTTTTTGAAGGAGGCTACTACGATATGACCCAAGGGGGGTCATATATGAGGTTAAAGGTACATGATATGATCCCAATGGGAGCATATATGGGGCTAAATGTATATGTATTCATGTAAATGCATATCTAATAGTGGTCGACCCTAATGAAGGGACCACATGTGCAATGAGTGAACAGGTATATATAGAGGTAATGTAGTCATTGTTGAGAGCATGTGAAAGGATTATGTGAATGTCTTAGAGTAATTGGAGAAGGATATCCTCTTATTTAAAGAGTCATCATGTAACTTATCTCTCTTATATATATTGGAGTTGTGCCAAACGTTTACATTGTTGTTTATAGTATGTACTCTTGTCCCTTATGATATCTTAAGGATATTGGTTCATAACATAATTGGTATTTTTGAAAAATACCTTTGTAACGGTAGACAATCTCAGACAGACCACACTGTTATTTTGACAAGTTATAGCCCAAATCTCCTTGAAAGCAAAGCTTAACAAGAACATAATGTAAACTAATTTCTATTGCCATGATCCACCAATGATTAGCTATTGGAGGGAAACAACAAGTGGCCTAGCTGAAATCTCATCTACCCATCTACCTTTGAATTATCACTAGTAAGAGAACATCTAAATTTTTAATTGAGACTTAAGTATGTGCATCCTTCCATTTTCGCATAATTTAACCTTTTTAGAACTAATCTGTTGGCTTGTGTGCCGTAATGTATCTGAGAGCTTGTTGAAAATTGTAGAAATGACAGAATTTTAAATGGATAGTGGTTACATGGCCATCGAAAGATTTTGATTGTTTACTTGGCCAAAATACTAAAACGAATTCCTTTCACCAAGTTCATTAACAACAACAACAACAACAAATGTATTAGTAATAGCAAAAAAACAACTCTAACATAGGCATTTTTTTTCTTTATAGTATACTGAATTTTTCAAATACTTCAAGGGTTTTTGAAATACTTTGTTAAAAAGGTTAGAGTAATTAACACATGAAAACCGACTGCTAATGAACTTTTTTTCCCTCGGAAAAAAGACACATTTCATTAAAATATTAACAAAATATAATGTATAGGGGCTATATAAGTATCCAAATCTAGTCTTTGTCATGTAGACTATATTGGTTCAATACATATTTGTTCTATTGCATTAGTCATGACCTATAAAGTACCATAATACACTTGCACTAATACTTGTCGAATAACATATGCTAGAATATATATCCTATGTAAAATTCCAAAAGAATCAATAGCTATATAGCAGCCTGTTGGGTAGTGTAGGATCAAAACTATTAGATTGGTATTCATATATATGGGGGAGATTGATTATACCTAGTTGAGATATAGTACCTGGGTCAAACTCATGAATGTTTAACTCATTATGATCCCATCTTAACCAAGTGTTTTCCACTTGTTGAAGACCTGTTGTGGAGAGATTATTAGCGACTATATTCTTTTCTTTATAAATGTGTTGATAAGAGAGAAAGTTGAATAGTCTTGATATACAATGAAGGTCCTCTATGATGGAATGCGGATGTATGTTAGTGGCCTAAAACTTCATATTCATCCAGTTTATAAGAAGTAGAGTCACCCAGAATCTGGATATGACAAATGCCAAGACAATGAGCAAGTAGTAGAGTATACCTCAAGGAAATCAACTCAGCTCGATTGTTGGTAACACGACCTAGTTCGGTAGCAAATCTATGAGATATGGAATCATTGAGAATTATGACACCTCATGCTCCTCCTTTAGTAGAATTATCAGAAGAAGCACCGTCGAAATGGACCCAGTAAATAGAATTATCTATAATTGGATCATGTGACAAATATAGTTTTTTTTGTCATAGATCTGAGGGAATAAATCTAGTGTGGCTATAATTCTTCTAACACTTACAGTTGAAGGGATGTGCATTTCCTAGAAGATAATCATATTTCAAGCGTACCATACAAACCAAGATATGACAATAGGGAGAGCCAAAACCTCAACATAATCCTCCTGAAGAAACCAACCATGAAGAGAATCCATCAGCTTGGGTCCCTGCCAGATGAGTATACGACCCTTTATACGAGATATGTGATGCCAGATGGAAATGGTAAAAGGGCATGAAGTGAACATATGGTCCACAGATTCATAGTCAGCCCTGCAGAGAAAGCACCGGCTAGGCCCATACCAAAACTGACGGATCATGATATCCCAAGTAGGAATACTATGTCGAAGAGCTAACCAGTAGAATATTTTCATCTTTAGGGGGCATTTTAGTCTGCATGTGTAGTTGTTCCACCAAGGTGGATCAGGTAGATCCTCCTTCATGTGTAGATATAGAGATCCAAGTTTAGGAGAATAAGTACCACTTTTCTGGTTGTAGCTCTAAATAAGATGACCAGGCTCACCCGAGATATTGGTGTGTGCAACTTTCAGGGCCTTTATATAATCATTCCAGATAATCCAGTCATCGGGCCGCAGATCTAAGTCCCCTACCGACATCTAGGTAGGAGAAGCAGTAATGGGGTTTAGACCAACCCAAATATGTTGCAAATGAGAGATAAGCCTGACTTGTATATGTCAACATATGTGATCCGATAATTTGTAGTTAATAGGGAATCCTACCCAAGGGTCACGACCAATCCTCACGATGTAACCATTATTGATTTTCCATTGAATGCAATCACCAATAATATGAAAGGCTTTGATGTGGGCTCTCCATATGATGGAATCATTACCAAATCACTTATTTGGTTGTCATATCCATTCTTCAATCGAGTAAGGGAAAATATATTTATGATAAAAAATATTAGACCAGAGACCCTTGCACTTAATGACTCGCTAGACACCTTTAGCAATGAGATAATTTGGAAATCAAGTCGTGTCCTTAAGATCCCATCCCCCTAGACTTTTAGGAATGGAAACCTTGTCCTAGGCAATCCAAGCAAAAGACTTTTCCTCGGTGTTACTGTGCCAAAGGAAATTGTAGCTCATTTTCCTGATATGTTCTATAATACCAGGGGGGACGTATGTAAGGAATGTCCAGTAAACCAAAGAGCCTCCACTACCAACTTTGTGAGAATGAAATGACCCCCTCGCCCCCCGTGAAAGCCACAGTTGTAATGTTCCTTCTATTTTGCTTATGATCCAAGACCAATCTCGTTTATGGTAATCATTTGGTTTTAGAACAAAACCTAAATAGTGGAGTCCATCCTAAAGGATGGCCTCTTAAAAATTAAATAACTACTGTAAAAATTGAGTTTCCTCATTAGAAAGATTCATCACGAAAAAAGTAGATTTTATGGCATTTAAAAGCATACCTGTAACTTCTGAAAAAACATCATAATGGAGTTGATGTTTTGCATATCTCTTATATAACCATTTGAGAAAATAAGTATGTCATCAACAAATAACAACTGCATTATGAATAGTTGCTCTGACGCTTTAATACCATTGATAGATCCATTGGAATGACCACGAGAGAGGGATATACTTAATCCCTCCATCGTTAGGATGAAGAGAAGTGGAGTAAAGGGGCATCCTTGTCTAAGGCCATGCTGGGGTCTAAAGAATTATGAGGTTGAAGCATTAATTTGCACTGCAAAAGTAACAGATTGAATGCAAGCAAAAGTCCAGTTTATAAATGAAGGTTCAAAACCTACTTGATGAAGAACTAACTTGAGGAAGGACCAATTTACCCGATCATAAGACTTAGTAAGATCAACTTTGAGGGTAGTAGTTGGATACATGTAGATTTTACCTAAGTGAAGCACTTCTTGGGATGAACCAATATCATCATGAATTTGATGGCCTTTGAGGAAAACAAATTGTTTCGGAGAGAGCGAAAGATAAAATAGGTTTGATGCGTCTGGCTATAATCCTTGCAATAATCTTGTAAATAAAATTACATAGAGAAATGGATTAAAACGGATTCCATTTGGTCGCCTGGTCCACTTTAGGAATCAAAGCAATGAATGTGGCATTGCAAGTCGTTAAAACCTTACCTTGTAGTCTAGACTCCTCCATGATAGCAAGGAGATATTCTTCAACTAACTCCATAAAACCAATGAAGAATTTGACCAGTGACCCATATGGTCCTGGACTCTTGTCCTTTTGCATATCTATGACAGTTGATATGAGTTTTGATATGGATATTGACTCCTTGAGGGATGTATTTTGGTCCTCCTCCACCATACCTGGATAGTAGTTTAAAAGTATGAGTGTTTGATCTATCCGAGCATTATCATCAACATCATATTGTTGTTGAGAGTGTCGAACACCGTCTGAAGCAAGATTTTGAAATCCATGCACCTCTTCCCCTCTTCATTCTCTATTTTCTAGATTGAATTTATATTTTGTCTATGTTTGGCAAAGTTTTGAAAATAATTAGTGTAATTATCACTATTCTGAAATGAGTTGGGCATACATTTATTCACGGTTATCTCGAGAAATGACAACACATATAGAAGAGTCCTTAATACATGGGTGGGAAACATGTAGTGACTTAGGTTGCGGGGGTATGACGGGGGGTAACGCAAGGGGTGGTAGCCGACAAAGAGGGTTGCAGATGGTGGAAGGAGTAGAGAGATAGTTAAGAGTAGAAGGAAAAATGTCCCCAAAAGGGTAGATTAGGTGAACCATTTTCCCCTTCCAATATGATAGTCGAAAGGGATGCTTTCCAAGCAGCATAATCAAGTAGTAGATATGGGGGAATGACTTTGTGAGTTCCAATAGGAGAAGAATGGAAAAAGATGGAGTGCAAAGGGGGAAATGACTTACCAAGTAGATGATAGGTGGATCTCGGAGTCGAGCACACCTTTAGAGGGTAGCATTGGGTCGTCTTCTGTCTAGGCTCCGAGCCAGTCTTAAGTAGAGAATTCTCGGATACTGGAAGCAGGGACTGATTCAGTGAAGAAATAAACATAGACGGGTTCGTCTGAACATTTGTTGCAAAAAGCCTGCATTTTTTGACCCAATATTTCTGGTGGAACTACATAGGGCATTTATTCACTAAATGTTCGAGGGAGTCATTGTGGCTGCAATGAAACGAGATATAAGAGTAATCAATTTTCTGAGTGAATGAGTAGTCACTTACTGATATATCCATTTCTGCAAGAAGACCATCTCTGACATCAATATCCACAAGGAGTCTAACAACCGACATATACCCAATTTCAAAGAAACTCATATCCATTGTGATGAAATGACCAAGTTGGGAGCCTATACGGCTAAAAATGTCCATAGCCCAGAGCTCCGAGGGAAGGCCCCACAACTTGACCGAAATCCTCTGAGTGAAAGTTATGGTTTTCTTCGCGTCAAAAAAATTCGACCAACGATATAATTTAAGAGGATCTTTCTCCCAAAACCACGAACCACAGATAATTTTCTTTAGATCAGTAGGGTTATCAAAGATAACTCCTAACCATCCCCTGGCAAGAGACTAGCATTTGGGGTCATAATTGATGCAACCACCCTAGTTGTCATGTACGCATCTCTTGAAAGTAAGGAAGCTCGTGCGTCGACCTATAAACCTGCCCACCATAGCATTACTCAGCATGCTCTTTAAATTAATTGAAACCAGTATAGACACATTTTAAACTTGGATTTATCTCAGAAAGTGTAATAGAACTAGAGAAAATTAGTAAAATTAAATAATTGAAATATTATTTTGTTATTAATATTAATTAAATGACGACATTAGAAGGACACAACATTTAATTGTGTATCTTCATTTATATTTAAAGCCACTCATTCTTCTATAAACTATCATTCAATAAATAAATAAATATATTTTGGAATATCCATTCCAAGTTGGTATCAGAGTCATAGAATTAAAAAAGTAAAAAGAAAAAGGAGGAAGAAAAGGGGGAAAAAACAACCCATTGTATTATGAAACCACATTTTTTTTAAACCATTACGTTAATAAAAACGAGTTTTATGATAAACACAAAAGAATTAAATTATAGAATGAATGATGAACCATAATTTTAGATTAACAAAGATTAAAGTGTTTTACAAGTTTATTTAAGAAAATGCATTATAAGGTTAAATTTTCACAAATCCCAAGTTCAACAAGATGAATATAAGAAATATGGAGAGAAACCCTCCAGAGAACAAGGACCCGACGATAAAGTTAGAAGATGACTCAGTTTACAAGCTCTTGGTAAAACTTGGGCAAAAAGAGGAGGACATCCAAGACCTAAAGCTCCTAATTCAGTCACTAAAAGATCAAGTTAAAGGATTCAATATCTCACATACAGACCCAACCCACAACGTCGTTCACAAAGTAAAGATTAATTTACCAAGATTCGATGGAAAAAATAATCGAGATGGGATTTGATGGATCAACAAAATTGTTTTTTTTTTTAAAGTATAATATATATGGCGACAACAACAAACTGAATGTTGCAACAATGGACATGGATAAAACCACTTGTGACTGGTTCTTGTGGTGGGACTCAACAATGAAAGGAGGAAGTCTGGTGAGAGACTAGGATACCTTCAAGAAAATTTCTTTAAACAATTTCAAGACATGGAAGAAGTCGAAATCTGCAACAAGAAGGAACTGTGGATGAATATTTTAGCAATCTATTGGTCCTTGCCACTCGTGTCCAAGATATAACTGAAGAACGACTCTTACAAATTTCCATTGGTGGGCTGAAACACAATATTCAAAATGAGATAAAAATATTAGATGCCAAAGATGTTGAACAAGCTCGTAAAAAAAACATAATTAATTGAAGAAAAACAAAAATCACAACGTTCATTCATTTATATCCCACCCCACCTCAGAACAAATGGGAGAAATGACGACAATCCATGCTGCAAGTGTAATGCCTCAAATTGGCGTCTGGGACATAAGTGTTATAACAAGAATTTATTCTTGTGCGAAAAAATGATAACAATGACAATAATAATGAAGAAGTTGATGACATTTCTCCTTTTGACATAGAATTAGATAGCAGATAGCGACGAATCCAACATGGAGGAAGCTATCGTCAACCCAACACTCTCAGTAGCTGCAATGACGGGTATAGCTCAACCCCGGACACTCTAAATGTTTGGCTATATCAAGATCGCTAAAGTGATTGTTTTGGTTGACAGTGAGAGTACACACAACTTCATAGACACTAGGGTAGCAAAATGATTAAACATATTCATCTACCCTACCTCCAGCTTTCAAATATCAATACCAGGGAACAAAACCACCTCATGCGATGGAAAATGCCATAAAGTTGAGCTAGCCGTCAAAGACTACCAGTTAAGATCGCTAACGTATGCTATGGCAATCATAGGGGTAGACCTTGTTTTAGGTTCCGAATGGTTGGAAACATTGGAGACAATAGGATTAAGCTCACAATAATAGTTTATAATATTTTATGAAATGGGAGGAAGTACAAGCTTTATGGTATCAACTGCCCCCTCCCCAAATTGTCTCATCAAATAAGATGGAGAAAATGATAAATGAGAGCTCAAGCAATTTTTTTACATTGTTATGTTATGGAAGGGACAGTTGATGAAAATCAAAATGTTGATCCAAGGGAATTAGAACAACTTATGGGGGGTCACAGTGAAAATTTTCAAAATACTCCTCATGGCCTCCACCCCTCGACGTTCTAGAGATCACATCATAGAGTTAATACTAGGCTCATTCGAAAAAATCCATATAGACAATCTCACAGAAACAAATTAGAGATTGAACATTTGGTGCAAGAATTATTAGACGCTGACATAATCACATGTAGTAAGATTCCCTTCTCCATGCTAATCATACTTGTGAGGAAGAAGGATGGATCGTATAGACTTTGCATCGACTATCGAGCATTAGACAAAGTCACCATAAAAGATAAATTCTCCATTCCCTTTGTCGATGAATTGTTGGATGAGCTCCATGGTGCAAAGTTTTTCTAGATTAGACCTAAAATTAGGGTATTACCAAATATGAATTTGAGAAGATGTTCCCAAAACTGTTTTTTGTACCCATGAAGGCTTGTACGAATTTCAATTCATGCCATTCGATTTATCCAATGCTCCAACAACATTTCAAGCAGTAATGAATGACTTGTTTCGGCCATACCTAAGGAAGTTCATGCTGGTATTCTTTGACGATATCCTTGTTTATGGCAAAAATTGGAACTCACATCTCAAACACATAGAGATTGAAGCTTCTAGAAGAAAACAAATCTTACGATAACAAAGCGAAATGCAATTTTGGGTAAAAAGAAATAGAAGTTTGGGGCATATTGTTTCAGTTGAGGGAATTAAGGTTGATCCCAAGAAAATTGTGGCAATCACTGAATGGCCTTCCCCAAAATCAATTACATCATTAAGGGGATTTCTCAGTTTCGCAAGTTATTATAGAAGATTGTTCGCAACTATGCACAAATTGTGGCTCCCTTAACATCACTATTAAAAAAGGATGCTTTTAAATGGGATCAGGATGCAGGAACTTGTTTTGAAAAGTTAAAAACTCTAATGACCTCCACTCCAATACTAGTAGCGCCAGATTTCTAAAAAACATTTATCCTTGGATGCTTCAGGGACAGACATAGGAGCCGTGCTCATGCAAGATAAAAATCCCATCACCTTTGAAAGTCAGAAGTTAAAACCACGTGAGCTAAACAAAGTCAACTTACGACAAGGATATGTTGGCAATAATGCATGCCCTGGTTAAGTGGAAGCAATTTTTGTTAGGGGCAAAATTTCTTGTTAAAATAGACCACAACAACCTGGAGTATTTCTTAACTTATAAAAATATCTCTCTAGAACAACAGAAATGGGTGAGCAAAATCTAGGTTTTTGATTTGGACATTTTGAATAAAAAGGGTAAGGAAAATTTCGCTGCAGACTGCATATCAAGGAAGCATGAAAGTGATGCCCCAATATGTGTCATTTCCTTAGTTATTCCTTAATGGATTTCAGAAATCCAAACCGAGTATTTGAAAGACCCAAAGATAAGGAAACTAGTTGAACAAGTGGAAAGCAACAAGGCAACAAACTCCAAATACTCATGTGAGAAAGACATATTATGGTATAAACAAAGGATATATTTACCCATTTCGTCAAAATTCAGGTCTTCAAAGAGAACCATGATTCTCCGACAACCGACCATGTTGGATTCTTTAAAACATATCATAATATTTGTTAGTCCTTCTTTTGGAAAGGAGTCAAGACTGATATCCAGAAATATGTGGCTGGATGTGATACTTGTCAAAGGTAGAAGTTTGAAACATTGGCTCCTCTTGGGCTTCTCCAACCCCTACATATCCCATCCCATAAATGGTCAGAGATATATCCATGAATTTTATAACCGATCTTCCTATGTCGGAAGGAAAGGATAATATATTCGTAGTCATTGACCGATTAACAAAATACACTCACTTCATTAGTATTTCATCAAAAGCAAAGGATAGCCAAGTCATATATAGTTATATAAATAATATATTTAAGCTCCATGGGTTTCCAAAAATTATCGTTAGTGACAGGGATCCCAAATTTACTTGTAACTTTTGGAAGGAATTGTTCCACTAGGTAGGGACTTCATTAACTATGAGTACCTCTTACCATCTCCAGACAGATGGATAGACTGAAGTCATAAATAAATGCCTTGAAGGATACCTTAGGAATTTCGTGAATGACCTCCAGACTCAATGGGTACTTAGGCTCCACCTTGCAGAATGGTGGTACAATAGTACGCATCATACAGTGACAAATTGTCCCCTTTTGAAGCCTTATATGGGTATCCTCCTCCTACATCGAAGGAATATGTTATCAACAGTTTCAAAGTTCCAACAACGAAAGATTATCTAGCAACATCCAATGAAGTCATCTGTATTTTGAAGAGTTGGCTTGAACAAGCAAGAAACCGCATGAAGCAACAAGTCAACACCAAAAGAACTAATCGAGAATTCAACGTAGGTGATTGGTTGTTTGTTCGACTCCAACCATACAAACAAACTTCACTTAAAAACTCCAAAAATCATAAACTTGCGCCAAGGTTTTATGGATCATATCAAGTAAGGAAGCGAGTAGGACAAGTGACTTATGCTCTGGACATACCTAATAAAGGGAATATACATGACGTTTTCCATGTGTCCTGCTTAAAAAAGATACTAGGTCCAACTACTCACATACAAACATAATTACCTATGCTAGATGATGAAGAAAAACTGGTGCTAAAACTTGAATGCATATTAGAGGTTAAAACCAGAACACTCTGTTCGAAATTCGTCAATGAATACCTTATCAAGTGGAAAAACTTACCCGATGAAGAAGCCACTTGGGAAAATGTAGATTTTCGTTCATGGCAACTATCCTTACCAATACTTCAAGGACAAAGTATCTCAGAGAGGGATGACTTGTAATAGAAATAGAGTAAACTAGTAAAATTAAACAATTTAAATATTATTTTTTTATTAATATTAATTAAATAACTACATTAGAAGGACACACCATTTAATTATGTCTCTTCATTTGTATTTAAAGCTGCTCAGACTGACAGTCTGGCAAGCAGAATGGCAACGCTCTGATAACACAGGCAGAATGGCAAGCATGCAATGCAGCCAGGAGTTATGGCAGGCGGATAGCCAGGCTCTGATACCACATGATGGTAATAACTCCCGATTTATTATTTATTCCAATGCAAAAGCCTATACTTATACAAATCTCATGGCGGTTGGGTTTCACCTTCCGCTCAGCTGGTTTAGCTTCCTATCTATTCATATTCCTATTTNTGTGTACAACAATCATTCAATAAATAAATAAACATATTTTGGAATATCTATTCTAAAAAAATTCAATTGATTGAGATTTAATTTTTTTTTAATTTAAAATTTTAATTTTTTTACATATTAATACAAAATTTACACCTCAAAATATTTCATGTATATTTAATATATCTCTATTTAAAATAAAATCATTATAATTTATTTATTTTTTATTTAAGTAATATCATTTAATTTTTTTTTTTTAAGAAATGATATGCAAAGCAAGTCACAGTACTGCATTAAATTAGACAATAAATTAGACCAATTGATAATCTTACCCATCACCCAAAACTTATGTTTTTACTAAACAAAACATATGATGACGTCTTCGTTCAATTAGGTTATAATATCACCAACAATATAAGATCTAGAAGGGTTGCTAAAGTTTTAAATTCGGAATATCATAGAGCATCTAGAAAATTCCTGTGAGGGATCATCGTGCATACAAGTACCCCCGTCCTACCTTATCTTCTTCGTTTCGTTTTCAGCTCCCTTTCTCCTTGTGCGCTGCATTGCATTCTGCAGACCCAATAACGATCGGTCCGTCTCAGAATCGATTCCTGTTAACGAAGTTCAAGGTATTGATCGCATTCGTTATTCATATCTCTCCTTAGCATGATTGTATGTTGACTTGGTAACTTTTTTAAAGGCCAAGTCCTTAAGCATTTATGCTTGTATAGCTCATGTTTAGATTTATTATCATGCTCTACACGTTTTTCTCCCTCTATTTCTGAGTATACTGTACAGTTTTTAGGTTTTCCTTTAATGAGGGTTTAGGGTTTTTCTGTGAGAGTTTAAGAATAAGTGCTTGTTATGTAGAGAATTATGAATGCCTTCGATCTGGACTCCGTTGAAGGCGTTGTAGCTATCATTTGATTTGCTGGCTTGTTTTCTTTATAAACATCTGTTGGGTTTAAATGTTTTCATCTATAGTAGGTAAGAGCTGGTTCATCTAGTTATGGTTATAAAGTTGCATTTAGTTTTTGCATGGTACCTAGGAAATGGACACTTAGCGGTATTCCAAGGCGATTTGTAGATTGGAGGAAAGGGAAAAGGAGGTTTATTGAAATATTGGTGAAATCTCTTTTTGTTATTACACCATTATTTATCGGTGCGCATCACTTGGTGCGAGCGAGTGCAATAGTTTAAGTAGGTCAACGGGGTTGTGATTTGGCCGTGAATAGAATTTCGTGTTAGGCTTCCAACTAGGACTCAATTATCCTGGAGGTATGGATAAGTGGTTGGCACCAATAGCAAGGTGCAGGTTCTAGGAGATTTTGATGGAAGAGTACTCTGGTGCAGTGGGTCAGCCATGTAGTGTCTATTCCCTTCGAGGGTTATTTTTCCCTGTGTCTCTCGGTGGGTTAATGCTACTTGGGCTTAAAACAAAGCACTTAAAAGTTCAGAACTTTGAACAACATAGTATACAGTATGCATCGTTAGGTGGATTGGAATTATAATTAGTAGGAGTCATTAGGTGTGATTATACCAGTGTATTGTAGGCATAATAAGGTGTGATTAAATCTGTATTTAGTAGCTGATAATACGTGCCCAGGCACTAGAATCCAATGGTACTTAACTGGATTATCACTATTATCCTTCGAGCATAAGAGCTAGACAGTAGCCAGCCTGGTTATTGGTTATCGGAAGAATGCCATTGTTACTGGGAAGAACGATACTGGAGACCTTTTGGCATGTTCTTTACTTTGCCATTGGACTGCAAAGTCATGTTCAGCCTATGTTGCACAAGTTTCTGGAACGCAGGTACGTTGGGTACTCGGACATGAGTATCCGACATGACTAGAAGCTTTGCCCAAATTTGCAGGAGACACGACTAGAAGCTTCGCCCAAATTTGCAGGAGACACGACTAGAAGCTTCGCCCAAATTTGCAGGAAACGGAGGGTTGGGAGCCGCAATAATATATGTTATTTTTTAAAATATATTAAAAAAAATAATTTAAAAAAACATAATTGATTAATTTCATAGCTTAAACTATTTTATCCTCTTAATCCTCTTGTAGTGTCATGAAATTCATTCTTTTTAAATTTGTTCACTCCTCTAGGTCCACATTATACAAATCTCATTGTACTAGTTTGTAAAGGCAGGTTGCATATATGTGTACGGAGCACCAATAGCTTCATCAATCATAAGATTCAATATTTTTCTAATTCCTTGTTCCAACTCTATCTATATTATTGCTTCTAAGAGTGCTTAGTCTTTGGGTGCCTCTGCATTTTTTTATAGTAAGTACTACTTATTTCTAATGTGGATGAACTTGATTGTTTTAAGTTCATCTAATGAACTTTCAAAATTTTTGGTATTTTGAGTTTGATATGGTTTACGATCCTAAATTGCTATATCAGTCAGTATATGAATAATCGTAAACTAGCTTTAATAATTTGAGATATGAATTAAAGTTGTTCAATATCTTAGTATTTGTAAAAAATCTATTTGTATTCACTTAAGTACACTTGCAGCATATATTTTGAGTGTGAATGGATCTAAATATTTAAGAGGTGTGGGCCCTATTTATTTATATAACCTTGAAAATAAAAAGATGGCATTATTGATAGATTCAATTGAAATTTTTATTATTGGTGATTTCTTGACTCAATAAACTTCAATCATTCAATTGTTTTCTTATGATTTTGGCCACATGGTCGGAGCTTGTAGAAGCTCCCTGGCTGTCTGGGAGCTTCTGATAGATTCAATTGAATTTTTTATTATTGGTGATATCTTGACACAATAAACTTCAATCATTCAATTGTTTTCTTATGATTTTGGCCACATGGCCAGGGAGCTTCTACAAGCTCCCAATAAAAAGGAAGCAGCAAAAGCAAGTTCGCAGAAACTCCCAAAAAGCTCCCAAGTTCCCAAAGAAGCTCCCATAAAAAGGGGATGTTTTGTACCACCTCCCAAGCTCCCAGGAGCAGGGAAACGCTAGGTACCGGTTCTCGGGAGCAGTACCCGTGCAACTATGTGTTCAGCTTGTTGCATGATTAATAGGATTTGCCTGTTTTGGTGCTCTCAAAGATGTTGCAAAGTCAAATTTTACTGTATGCGCATTTTAATACAAGCAAATTTGGCTGTGTCAGGACAGCTGGTTCAGCATCTGATTGGATCTCATGTCTCAGGAAACTCTTAATTGGGTTTGATGAAAATCCTAGAAGTGGCTGGTTGAGTCATAAGAACCACTCATACAGGGATCCTGAGATATTTCAGAAGGTGGTTCCTTTTTTCTATTCCAGTGGTGTGGGAGGATTCATCAACAGGTTCTTGTGTATTGGGCCGTGTGTTTTTTTTTATAGAAAGGAGAATTGAATATAGATGGCCCATTGGATGCATTGATAGATGGGCACTAGAGGTCAAGAATTGACATTAAACGTATGCAATCTCTCCCACGGCATCCTTGAGTCACATAGCAGACCCTGGGTTAGATTGTTTTGTGCTAGTCTTGGTTTAGGCGGGGTTTATTTGTATTAGCTTATTAATGCAAGTATATAGAAATGTGTCATTAAAATGAGGACGGTGGTTGGATTTCTCTTAGTTTTTTTCTCTCTTGATTCTCGAGAAGTTGTCAAAAGCCTTGATAGCTATTTAGTGGGTTAGTTACAAGTGCTGTTGTACATTGGCATTTTTGTTTTGTAAGATAATTGCTAAAGCCTAACATGAAGATTTTGTATTTCTATGTTCAGGATAAGAGAAGATGGCCTCTGCTTTGGGTAGTATGACAGCATTTGCCACGTCTTCGTCATTGGGTAACATTGGAAAGGAGAGGAAGTTGGGTGCAGTGTCCAACAATTCTGGCAGACAATTGTCTTCTCTTTCTGCGTTGTCACCCATTTCCTTTAATCGCTTAAGCAGAAGGCAGACTGCGAGATTACGCAGCAGAGAGCAGGTTGTTAATACAAGAGCTATGGCAAAGGAGTTGTACTTCAACAAAGATGGTTCAGCGACCAAAAAACTGCAGGTGAGTGAAATTTTTCTGTTTAAAGGAAGGTCATCTGCACATGAAACTTAACTGTGATAGATCTTTCCTTTTCCATTTTATATTTGATGTTAATGTGTGTTTTTAACTTTATATTTAGGCTTGTTTTGTCATATAACCTGGCATTCAATTGCATACCTATTGAAAGCATTTTCGAATTGTCTTGCAGGCAGGTGTGAACAAGCTTGCTGATCTTGTTGGAGTCACGCTTGGACCGAAGGGCAGGAATGTTGTATTGGAGAGCAAGTATGGTTCTCCGAAAATAGTCAATGATGGAGTGACAGTCGCTAAGGAGGTAAATTGTTGACATATGTTGTGATTTTCTTTTCAATTGTATGCTAGTTTTCCATTCCTAAATGTTTTACATCTGGTGTGCAAAATTTGAAATCTCAAAGGTTAGTCTTATAGACAATGTAGTTGTTACTCAATGGTCTACTTGGCCCATGGAGTCTGGACTAGCCACATTAGAGTAATGAATCAAGCTTTTCAGAATTAGAAACAAGAGCTTTGGATGAGTTAAGTTCTATTGTAATTGCCACTCTAGTGAGTGTATTTCAATGTTATGGTTCCTGCTTTTGACAGGTTGAATTAGAGGACCCAGTTGAAAATATTGGGGCCAAGTTGGTAAGACAAGCTGCAGCAAAGACAAATGATCTAGCTGGTGACGGAACCACAACATCTGTCGTACTTGCACAAGGTTTAATTGGTGAAGGTGTAAAGGTAATTTTATGTTACCTTACTGGTTTCAGATTTATTATTATTTATCCTTATGGTGTTTGTTTGTTTTACCCTCCCTTTCTTTAAATCCCCTTAATTTCTGAATATTCCAAGAGCTTTAGTTGGTTTAAAGATGGTTTTTGAATGAAGAATGCTAACAGTTATTTGAAATTTGTGATTCTTTTGTTAATTTGTAGAAAGTCAACAGACAAAGCTTGTATCTTAAGTTTTGTGAATAAGGATTTTAATTGTAAACTTTCTTGTTTAGGTTGTCGCAGCAGGAGCAAATCCTATTCAAATTACTAGGGGCATTGACAAGACAGTAAAGGCCCTTGTTTCTGAGCTCAAAAGTTTGTCAAAGGAGGTAAATCGTCTCTGATTAGGCTGGTTTTCTGATGGTTTGGTGTATCTAATTGAATGATTAGTTTGTTGGCCAATGCATTTTTGGTTGCGAATTCCTTTTCATTTTTCATATAGCATTGGCCTTGTGGAATGCTTTTAGTTGTAGATGGTTAAGGTGCTGTTTTGTTATGGGAATAGTTCGTTAAACATTGTCATTTAAGGTTCCTTGAAAACTCCAAGGTAGCGTGTCAAGGAATTATTTTTGTGAAGCATTTGGGATGGATGTTATCTGTAAATGGTTACATATGTTAAAACCTTGTACTCTGTATTATTCTCCAGGTTGAAGACAGTGAATTGGCAGATGTTGCTGCAGTGAGTGCTGGGAATAACAATGAAATAGGAAGCATGATAGCAGAGGCTATGAGTAAAGTTGGAAGGAAAGGTGTTGTGACCCTCGAAGAGGGTAAAAGTGCAGAAAATAATCTGTATGTTGTAGAAGGAATGCAATTTGATCGTGGATATATTTCTCCATACTTTGTGACAGACAGTGAGAAGATGTCTGTCGAGTATGAGAACTGCAAGGTAATTGATGCAAAGGAAGTTTCTTAATTGTTTTTTTGTTGTGCTGTTATTCATTAGTTATCCTTGTAGTGGAGAGAGAATGGATGAAATTCACACAACACTTTTTGTCATTTGATAGAACCCTCACAAGGGGCAATCCTTAAACACCAGACAGAGTTGGCATAAATGTAGGTGGAGCTTTGATGTTTCCAGGTTGAAATCTTGTTATATCAAGGTTCCAGAGCAAGTCTGTCTGGTGCTTGGAGCCTTGTTCTCGTAGAGTTGAGAAATTACTTCCCAATCCCTTACATATGAATATGCCCATGGCACATCCTCTTGTGTTGTGTTGGCTTGTATGGAATTTTATATCCTGCGTCTTCTGTTATGATTGTGTAGTACTGATTAATGATCCGAAAGAAAGCTGAACATCACTAAACAGAAGAAGAGGGTTGCTAAATTTCTATAATTTTTTGCATGCGTTTTCAATCTAACTATCAGGAAATGAACTTGAATCTTTATTTATCATAAATTGCAGCTGTTATTGGTTGATAAGAAGATCACAAATGCAAGAGACATGATCACAGTATTGGAAGATGCCATCCGTGGTGGTTATCCCATTTTGATTATTGCGGAGGACATTGAACAAGAAGCCTTAGCTACTCTTGTTGTGAACAAGCTTCGCGGTGCTTTGAAGGTTGCTGCTTTGAAAGCTCCTGGATTTGGAGAGCGGAAAAGCCAATACTTGGATGACATTGCCATATTGACCGGAGGTACTTTTCTAATGGAGCTAGATTAAGGACTTACATGCACTAAGAGCTTAAGTAGCTGTTTAGAAATGCCATTTGTACTAGATACAAACCAATTTTTGGGGTTAATGAGTTTGCTTCACAATCTTAACTTTGTACATTATTAGCATATGTTTTCACTGAATGGTATTGAAAATTAAATCCTTAGACTATGTTTATATTGCCGAGTTGCTACTAAGTTATGGAAACATTGTGTCATCCATTGTTTTGCTGTGCAGGCACTGTTGTCAGAGATGAAGTTGGGTTGGCCCTTGATAAAGTTGGAAGTGAAGTTCTAGGTACTGCTGCCAAGGTAGTACTTAACAAGGATTCAACAACAATTGTTGGTGATGGGAGCACTCAGGAAGCTGTTAATAAAAGGGTGGCCCAAATTAAAAGCTTGATAGAGGTGCGTTGTCTCTCCATATCTTGAAAATAGGATAATATATTTGTATTCTAATGGAGGCTCAAAGTAATATTTTGTTTTTATATTTTATATTTTTCAAATAGTTTGTGTTATCTGACCATTTATTGCAAAGTGGCTGTTACCTTGTTGGGGAAGATCACCTCATTAATATTAATCGTTATGTTTGTAATACATTTATTTTTGAAGTAAACATAAATGTAGAAAGCAACGATTTGATTCACAATTTATAATCTGCATTTATGCTTCTCTTTGGGATCATGCAATAATAATTATAGACATCCAATATCAATAACTTCAGGTTGCTTTAGTGCGGAATATGTTACATGTGATAATTAACTCAACTATCAGCTTGTTTATCAAAGGTTTTCACTAACGGTATTGTTCTCACTCTCTGTGCAGGTCGCAGAGCAAGACTATGAAAAAGAGAAATTGAATGAAAGAATTGCGAAGCTCTCTGGTGGTGTTGCAGTTATTCAGGTAAAGTTGGGCATGGTTGACTTTCTGTTAGGCATCTGTCATTTTCATTTTATTGGCATTGTAGTAACTTGAAATGAGCTGTGGGTAATATTGAATGTATTTCAATTAGTATATGAATATTTCTCTAAAGCAATAATGGAGGTTATATGATAATGCTCATGTTTTGTGACAGGTTGGAGCACAAACAGAGACAGAGTTGAAGGAAAAGAAGTTAAGAGTGGAAGATGCCTTGAATGCAACAAAGGTATGCATGCCAATATCGTGCATAATCATCATGCAATCTGATGTTAAATTTGCAGAAATATCCTGTGATTTGAAATAAATGTAAATAATGAATATCCAAATTAAATCATGTCATGTATGGAGGTGCTATTATAAAAGATGTTTAGTGGGTATACCAGGTAGATAGGAAATCTGATATTGAATGGTATCTTTTTGACGGGGCACTTCAAAGTAATATAATGTTTGTAATCCTGGAATTGAACTTATTCTTAGAGACATAATAGAGTTTCACATTTGTTATGTGTCATAATACTGGGGAAGTTTTCAAGTTACTTGATAGTTACTACTGTATACAGGCAGCTGTTGAGGAAGGCATTGTTGTTGGTGGTGGGTGTGCTCTATTGAGACTTGCTTCAAAGGTTGATGCTATCAGAGATACACTTGAAAATGACGAGCAGAAGGTAGGCGTGACATTTGTTTTTGTCAATGAGGGTGGAAATATTGTTAGACCCACGTTTTTTATAGAATGACACATTATTCGTTGAAAGTAGAAACATTGTGTACACACACAACATCAATTTTTATCTTTTGTGAATTTTATCTAGGCTCTAAAATGTGTTGGCCTTTATGGTGCTCACAGATTGGTGCAGGCATTGTTAAACGGGCTTTGAGTTACCCATTGAAATTAATTGCAAAGAATGCTGGAGTGAATGGAAGTGTTGTGGTTGAAAAAGTGAGCACAAAACCTGCCATATTTGCCAAATTTTTGTGTCTATTTAACTGCTGCTCTTTTTAATTCAGGCAAACTCATTTTTGTGGAGAATCAGCCTAAGTGCAGATGCTGTTATTTGTCTATTGGTCTCACTTTGTAATGTATTCCATACATAAATTATGTCCTCGGTTTCATGGCTTCTCCAGGTTCTTTCCAGTGATGATCCTAAATATGGCTACAATGCTGCTACAGGCAAATATGAAGATTTGATGGCAGCTGGAATAATTGATCCAACTAAGGTAACAAGATGAGTCTCTGATATTGTGGAGTTTTACTAGCGCACTTGCATGATATCTTTGTTGGGCATGTCTGGGTTCTAGTTAGCTCGTAAAGTCTTGTGAAATTATTTTATATTTTTGGAACAGTAATGAAGCTTACGAGGAAATATGGTTCATTAAAACATAAATAACTAATGATTTCTAACCTTAACATGCATTTAAGCACAAGTGTCTGTTGTGTATGCATGCTGCTGCTCATCGATTCTCGTTCTTTGCCACTTGTTTCTCATTCTTCGCCTTCGGTTGGTCTTTTTATTACTTGTTATGGCTGTATGTTGTTTTCTGGTGTGCTATTAACTGCATATATGCCCAAAAGCCGCTGTGTTTTTCCTGCAAAAAGTTCTTAATTGTTGTGCTTGACAACAGCAGATGGTTAGGTGTTGTGGTGCTATTAAAGGCATGTATGTCCAACTGTTGTTAATATTTGCTGCTGTGCTTGAATGCAGGTGGTTAGGTGTTGCTTGGAACATGCAGCATCCGTTGCAAAGACCTTCCTGACATCAGATGTCGTTGTGGTTGACATCAAGGAACCGGAACCTGCTCCCTTGGCAAACCCCATGGATAACTCAGGTCTAGCATAAGAAATATTTGATTTCCTCCCTGTTTTTTTAATTATAATATCGTCGCTATAGAGGGCAAAGCATGGTTTTAAATATGAACCTTTTTTTAATGGTCATAAATTTCATGCATTGCAGGTTATGGGTACTAGATACAAATATGGCCAATAAACTGAAGAAATCAAATTCATGTCTTTGTTTGGAGCCGCTATTGATAATTGATGTACATTGCAAAATGATAGGAACTATCTTTCAGCCAAAAGAGCTGAAAATAGGCATTTTTTAGAAGAGATGGGTAGAGTATGGCTCCTTGCATTTCATTTGCCAAGTGCTTTCTACGCCAAGTTAGAATACCTGGTGTCAATTGCATTGCCAAATGGAACGTGATTCTATTGGTTTTGCTACTTGGTCTCTTTGCCTGTGCCACTGAATGGTTTTATTTGGCTTATTGTCATAGATATGGTTGAAACTCCTTTTTTCTGACAAGTGTTTTTTGATTTCCGTAACTGTACAAGTGATTAATATCATCGTGTGGCTTGGTAGTAGTTTAGCTTCCGACTTTTTGAAAGCAATAGTATTTTTGTTATAGCATTCTTGAGGGAGAGGAAACCTTGAATAATTTAAAGATGGGAACAGTGCGATGATCAATTATGTGAGATGGGTGATGGCCGATTAGGCTACTTCTTGCAGGTCGTCTTGAGGTGTTTTTAGTTCTCAGGGTGCAGCAAAAGGCATTTAGTTAAATCTCGGTGAAATAGGACAATTGGGGTTTAGTGTTTGGATCGGATTGCACACAGTAAACAATATGCAACGACAAAATATACGTTTTTATGCTAGTCTGACTGTCATCTACCCAGCCCATCCACCTCCTTGGTTCAAATTTTTGCTTGGACCTGTACATGACTCCATCCCAAATAAACCCCTTGCTCAATCTCAACATTTTCCTAAATGAAATCATCAGTCCTATTCTGGACCAACCTTCAACTAACCATATCCTGTTGAAAACTAGACAGGTTATATGAATCAAAACCAGCACTTGCCTCAAATTGAAGGGCTGCTTAGGCCACTCTACCATCAAGTTACATGCCTTTTAATGATAGGCACCCTCCTATGGTTTGCTATCGAGATCACTACTGAGAAACTACTACAGAACAAGGAAAAAGATGCCTATTTCAAATAAAGAAATATTCAGCTTAGAAATTAACAACTAGGTATGGACTTAATGGAAATATTCAGCTTAGAAATGAACCACCAGATATGAACTTATTATAAATATTCAGCTTAGAAATGAAGAACCATATATAACGTTATAAATGGAGGAATCTATGAAAACATTGACCTTGCAAAGTGTTGACAATGCTAAAAAGTTAAAAACTTCCTACTAGATGGTTGTTGATAGGGGTACCAAAATAGATTTTATAAATATATGTAAACTGTTTTGTGATTGTTAGTTATCACTATATTGTTTAAATTGTTTAGGGGAACCTTAACGTGGAAAGGGATGCTGATTTCTCGAGAGTACAAGAAAGAACTGACTTAGAGGGACAGAAGTATAAATTTGATGCTACGTTAACATTTTTAGTTCATTTTCAAATGAAACTACTCTCTATTGGACGTGGATTTGAAAGGACCTCTTTTATTATTTTTGGTGTATCTATTTTCAGCACGAGCTCATGGTTCTTGCCCGAGAGACTGGTCCTTCTATATAAACAGAAAGTTTGGCGCACATGTAAACTCCATTACTGTGTGTATGAACTGTATTTGATTGATGTTTTTATTTAAAGCTCGCGAGGTGCTTGCCCAGAGTCGCTAGTGCTTTTATGCTAATAAAAATTTATGCACTTGTAAAACTTCAATGCCTATTTGTTTACGAATGTAAAGTGTCGTGGATATAGAGTGGACAACACATCCTGTAGAGATTATTACCCGATTATATATGCCAAGCTTCTTGTTATGGCTAAAGCTTGAAGGTAGAGATAGTGATTGAGTAATTGCTAAGTTTGATGGAGGGCTATTAGAAATTTGTGAGAATTGAATATCTGTAGAAGACACTTGAGCAATTGAAGGGACACGGTGCAAAAACAATGGGACATCTTGCAGTGCGAGGAAACTGAAAAAGGTAGAAAAGAGAAAATCCAATGTTGGAGTACGATGGTTGTAAAGTTTAGAGATAAATTTTTGTTGTAGGTCACAATCAAGTGCTTGAGGAATTGAAAATTTAAGAAAGGAAAGTTATGTCACCAATTAAATAATTTCCAAATAAGACTGCTTGCAAATAATGTTTCATCAACGTACTAGTTTGCTAGGTTAATATGTAGACATAAATTTTGTAATCCAAAAAGACTTTAGTTTATCGTATTCACATTTAAATGGGTCAATAAATGATAAATGCCAAGAAAATGAGGTGGCATGGGTTCATGGAGAGACTTGGAAGGTTGTGGAGCTAGTGGGTGAC
The DNA here is from genome assembly GCA_001517045.1 of Pseudotsuga menziesii. Taxonomy (NCBI): domain Eukaryota; kingdom Viridiplantae; phylum Streptophyta; class Pinopsida; order Pinales; family Pinaceae; genus Pseudotsuga; species Pseudotsuga menziesii. Next base: position 70,803 of record LPNX010627012.1, read on the forward strand.
TAGGTTTCTTGCACACTTGGCATGATCTTCATTCAAATTCAAACACATGGGTAATGTAACATTATTGGATGGTGACATGGTGTCAAATATAATATAATGAGCCAAGGAATTTGAATTGGTAAATGAGAGTAACTCCCATGGAAGAGGAAGAGACTAAAAGACAATGTGTGCCACTTGGAAGGAGACTCTATGCACTCTATGACAACAAATGATGGAAGATTTTATGACTGGTATGACAATTTCAAACCTGATTGCTGATGTATGACAAATCTGACATTACAGGGCTAGGAATAACCACCTAGAGGTTGAATTTGGGAGTTGGAGGCAACCATTGGAATTGGGGAAAGAATTGGAGCATGAAGAGGAAGACAAGTGTCATATGAGTTGCTCATCCATTGAGATGAGTTGGAGGAAACCCATGGAGTGGAATTCGACCTTAGGAGGCTTCATAAGGTTATAAAAATATGTATAATTTGACCTTAGGAGGCTTCATGAAGGTTATAAAATATGTCACGAGGAAGGAGAATAGCTTTTGATTATTTGTTAATTGGCCTTTGGCAGTTTGGAGAGCTTTTGCTTGTCCATTGCATGGCGAGTGTTCACTCTCCTTGCTTGTGAACCAATTTCAAGGGAGTTGAATTCCTTTCCAAATTTGGTTGACGGAGATGCCATTTAGACCTCTGATTGGAGCTTAATGAAAAAGTTTTAGTTGCAGGTTGAAGCTCCATACAATCGAATTTTTATCCATCTCTCTATTCTCTCATTTATTCTTCTCTGTTTCTCCACACTCACATTTGATGGCGCACTTGTTGGAGTAATTCTTGTGCCTTGCTGAGAATAGTTGATGCCCAAGCTTTGATTTATGATGTATGGCTCTGTAATATCATATCCATATGCTCTATAAGTCGAAATATTACAAATACATGAATGAAAGGCTTGCATTCTCCATGCTTTTGAATAATTATTTTTCCTGTATTTGGCTTCAATATTGAAGTAACTTTATATCAGATTTGTATGAGAACATTTATATGAGTTTTATGATGATGGAGAAACAATATATGATGTATGGCTTTGTAATATTATGTCCACATGCTTTGTAAGTTTAAATATAAAAAATACATGTATAAAAAGCTTGCATACTCATGCCCTTGTATCGCTATTCTTCATGGATTTTGATTTCAATGTTGAAGTAGTTTTATACCATATTTGTATGAGAGATCTTCTATGAGTTTGAGGATGTTGTGACAACACCATATTTGATGTAAATTACTCTGTAATTTAAAGTCCATATCCTCTGTGGGTCGAAATCCAAGAAACTTGTGCGTGAAAAGCTTTCATTTGCATGCCATTGAATCACTAGTTTTCATGACTTTCACTTCAATCTTGGAGAAGTATAGTATTGGATTTGTGGGAGAGTGTTTTTTGAGTTTTATGTTGTTGGGGAATACTTTTTTATTCCATATATTAACACCATGTTTCAAATTACTCTCAGTACAATATATTCCACCTTTCTTATGTCAAAGTCTAGCTAGTGTTGCAATTTCCCTTAGGGAATTTATATGAAAGTTACCTTACAAATGTTGTAGATCATAAGCCATTTGCAGAACTTAATAAACATGATTAAGGACAATCATTGATGTCCAATACTCATTCCCATTCTCTGTTCTGAAATTTGGGAGGGTTGTACTTGATTTGGAGCTAGTTTGGCCATCCACTCTTGGGCGGATTTGAACACAATTTCCTAGTAAAATTGCATTGTTTCACCTTAACCCAAAACAAGTTAGCAAAGGTCTAAATTTTGATACAAAGTGTCTATATACCTTATTTGGGATGTTATAAGATTCACCATACTTTGACATTTCAAATTCGGGACCAATTGGTGAAAGTTGAAACCCTCTAGAGTCATGACTATTTAAACTCAAAGTTTGCCCATTGTGTAACTTTTTCCAAAATTTGGTATCAAAGCATGCTCTTGACACTTATTGACGTTATGGATGATAAGGGTGATTTTAATAAACTTATCAAGTCATATTTTGATGATACGACCAAACAATCCATGCAAGAATTTGAATTGATGGTTAGCCAACTTGGGGATAAGCTGGCACGAGGGGGTAGTAGCGGTTTCCATCATGGAGAGACACATAAGACCATTCTCTTTGAAGACTTTGATGATTGGTTGAATGGATATAGGCACAATAATTCAAATATGAACACATTAAGGAACAATCAACAATCCACAAGTAGGGAGGAGACCAAGGAGCCACCAAGTTCTATGGGTGGTGAAAAAAAAACAAAAAAAAATTACATTATGAGGATCGAAAGTCACTCCCAAGTGACTTTGAAAGAGAGGAGGAAAAATCACATGAGAATGAAAAAGAGTCCCTTAAAACTATAGAATATCATTTCGAGACACATTTTACCGAGGACATGGACCAAAGGACCTCTATTTATGGATGCTTGAAATATGGAGTACCTATTGATGGGTCCTCACAACTCTATGTTGGTGACATAGAGATCAGATTGGAAAATGTTGCTGCAAAACAAAGGTTTCATAAGCATGAACATGAATACCTTGTGACAGATAATGAAGAACCAAGATCAATTTCTCCATCACCACTTGAGCTTGAAGAAGTTGATCAAATCAAGCAGAAAGAAGAAGAGGAGGTTTGGTCTCATGAACCATCCTTCATTGAAGGGTCTTTGAATATGAGTGGAAGGGATATCCATGAGGCCCTTATCATACTCCATGACACTCTAGCATTGGTATCAAATTCTTGTTGGAAAGTATTTGAATTGGAGGAGCCATCCTTCCTTGATGATATGGTGAATATTCAAAGAGCAATGTGCAACATCAAAGGTAATTTCATGTCTTTGCTTTTTGTTAGAAACAATGTGATTGAGTTTAGTGAATGGTTACATGAAGCCTACTTGAAGAATAATGAAGATATTCATAAGCCCAAAATTCAAAATGAGCAACTTTTTGAGAGGTTGCGAGATACTTGTTCTTTCTCCTATGTTTTAGATTGTCATATGGTAGATTGCTTGGAGGATTCTCATAACACGATGGATCATGAGAGACATGAAAAATTGTAGGTTCTTGATGTGTTTGAAGATGATCTCGATGAGAGCCAACCACTTGTTGTGGTGGAAGAGGAACTTGAGTTGCTTCTTGAAAATTGTTACGCACTTTTTGAAGAAGTGCATGATTCCACCACCTTGGAACCAACTCTTGAGGAAAGTTTTGCATTTTCAAAGGAGGTGCATAATCCTATTCCTAAGGATCCTCACATGATGAGAATTTTGTAGTTTCTGATCATTTGGGTGAGTTGGTTCTTTCTCCTACAACCTCCATTTCCAAATTTTGCAGCATCATCCTAATAAAGTATGGGTGAAAGGTTTTATTTTTTATTTGTCATGGTTCCACATGAAGAGTATGGACTTTCTATCTCTCTTTTTGATGATGACATGATTAGAGAACCATCTTCCTTACATTTGCAACATCCCTTGTTACATCACGATGATACACATCTACATGGATGCACCTATGGTATTCGCTCGAGTCACTTGGAGATTCATGATTTCCGCTGCTCCTTACATAGTCCATTTGATGTTGGAGGAACTTCATCTCACACTTGGGTGAAGAGATATATGATTGACGAACATTATTGTTGGTAACAACATCCTTTGTTATTTCATGCTGATATACATATCCATGGGTGTATTGATGAGACTTCTTGGAGCCACTTGAAGTCTTAATGTTTTCTTTGCTCCTTATTTGGTTCAGATTTTGGTGGATGCTTTTCATCCACTTCTTGGATGAAAGAATACATGGCTGAATACAGTGCAACAACAAGCATGGTTGTTCCTCTCTGAAATTTCTTGTAATCTTATGAAACTCAAAGTTTGGTAACTTGGTACCAACTTCAAAGAATTATACAAAAACAAAAAGGGGTGAAAGTTCAAAATATGGAGGTAAAGATTTTTTGAGCAAATTTGGTTTTTAAGGATTTGATTAATCCTTTTGGTGTTAGTGGTGATGTTACATGATATATCAATATGCACAATACACATCTCTTTACTTTTGAGAACACAAAATTGCAAAACATGAGTGCCACTACTCAAATTGTAACCAAAGAAAATTAACGAAAAAAACCATAAGAGAGCACTTGGTGCAAAGGAAGAACTACCAAATGAGGATGCCACTTGGGAATATGAACAAATTTTGTAGCATCCAAACTTGGCATTGCTTGAGGATAAGCAATCTTGAGTGGAGAGGACTGTTATGTCTCCAATTAAATAATTTCCAAATAAGACTACTTGTAAATAATGTTTCACCAACCTACTAGTTCCCTAGGTCGAGATGGAGACAAATTTTGTAATAAGGGGATATGGGACCCAAAATAACTCTAGTTTATCATATTCACATTTAAATGGGTCACATAAATGATAAGTGCCAAGACAATAAGGTGGCATGTATTCATGGAGACACTTGGAAGCTTGTGGAGCCTTTGGGTGACTAGATTTCTCGCACACTTGGCATGATCTTCGTCCAAATTTGAACACATGGGTAATGTAACGTTGTTGGATGGTGATGTAGTATCAAATATAATATAATGAACCAAAGAATTCAAATTGGTAAATGAAAGTAACTCTCATGGAAGAGGAATAGACTATAAGACAATGTGTGCCACTTGGAAAGAGATTACATGAACTCTATGACAACAAATGATGTAAGATTCTATGACGACTATGACAAATTCAGACTTGATTGTTGACACATGACAAATATGACATTACATGGCTAGAAATAGCCACCAATGGGTCGGATTTGGGAGTTGGAGGCAACCATTCGAATTGAGGAAATAATTGGAGCATGAAAAGGAAGACAAGTGTCATATGAGTTACTCATCCACTAAGATGGGTTGGACGAAGCCCATGGAGGGGAATTCGACCTTAGGAGGACTCATGAAGGTTATAAAAATGTTATGAGGAAGGACAATAATTTTTTATTATTTGTTCGTTGGCCTTTAGCATTCTGGATAGCTTTTGCTTGTCCATTGCACTGTGAGTGTTCACTCTCCTTGTTTGTGAACCAATTTCGAGGGATTTGGACTCATTTCCAAGTTGGTTGATGGAGAGGCCATTTATACATGTCATTGGAGCTTAATGAATGAGCTTTAGTTACAGGTTGAAGGTCCATACAATCGAATTCTCATCTATTTCACTATTCTCTCATTCTGTTTTCTCCATTTCACCACACTCACATTTGATGGCGCACTTCTTCTTGTGATTCTTGCGCCTTGCTGAGGATAGTTGATGCCCAAGATTTGATTCATGATGTATGGCTCTGTAATATCATCTTCATATGCTCTGTAAGTCGAAATATTAGAAATACATGTATGAAAGGCTTGCATTCCCCATGCTCTTGAATAACTAGTTTTCATGAATTTGGCTTCAATATTGAACTAGCTTTATATCAGATTTGTATGAGGACATTTATATGAGTTTTGTGATGACGGAGAAGCAATAAATGATGTATGACTCTTTAATATTGTTCACATGTTCTGTAAGTCAAAATATTAGAAATACATGTATGAAAAGCTTGCATACTCATGCCCTTGTATCACTAGTCTTAATGGATTTTGGTTTCAATCTTGAAGTAGATTTATACCATATTTGTGTGAGAGATATTCTATTATTTTGAGGATGTTGAGACAGCCATATATGATGTATTACTCCGTATTTTAATGTCCATATCCTTTGTGGGTCGAAATCCAAGAAATTCATGTGTTAAAAGCTTGCATTAACATGCCATTGAATCACTAGTTTCCATGACTTTGGCTTCAATCTTGGAGGTGTATTGTATCAGATTTGTGGGAGATTTTTCCTTTGAGTTTTATGCTGTTGGTGAATACATTTTTATTCCATATATTACCACCATGTTTCATATTACTATCAGAACCATATATTCTACCTTTCCTATGTCAAAGTCTAGCTAGTAATGCAATTTCTATGAAAGCTACCCTACAAATGTTGCAAATCATAAGCCATTTGCAAAAATTATTAAACATGATTAAGGACAGTCATTGATTTCTGATACTCATTCTCATTCTCTGTTCTGAATTAAAATTTGGAGAGCTGGTTTGGCCATCAACTTTTGGGGGATTTGAACACAATTTCCTAGTAAAATTGCATTGTTTCACCTTAACCCAAAACAAGTTTGGAGATGTCTAAATTCTAATACAAAGTGTCCATATATCATACTGGAATGTTATAATATTCACCATACCCTTGCATTTCAAATTTGGGATCATTTGGTGAAAGTTGGAACCCTCTAGAGTCATGACTTGTTAAGCTCGAACATTGCCCAATTTGTAACTTTCTCCAAAATTCCAAAAAAGAGACATTGCAACATAGAGAAATGAAAAATAATATCTATAAGCATGACACATAAAGAGATAATGGTGAACGAGTTTGAAAGTATGTAAATGATTTGAAACTTGTTCATGAAGAAAATGATGAGTGAGTTTGATGGTTTGAAACAAGTCTTTCAAGATGAATTTAAATTTGCATGATACGTTATGTTGAAGAGCCATACTAAGGAGTGTTGAAGGTACAAGAGGAATTTTACAAAAATATCTATACGCATGGCACATGAAGAAAATGATGAATGAATTTGATGGTATGTAAACTATTGGAAACTTCTTTGTTCAAGATGAAATCAAATTTGGATGAGGGATTTTGTTGAAGAAACATACCTGGGAGTGTTGAACGTATAAGAGAAATATGTTTGCATGAGTGGAAAAAGCTTGCATAGCACGATGGTAAGGTTGTAGTTACTTACAAAAGTGAAATATGAACATGCCATGAAATTAAAAGAAAACTATTTACATGGCATTTACCGAGGTAATAGTCTGCAAGAGATTAAAAGGACATGGAAGAGGAAATGGTGGTTATATTTGTGGGAGTTGAAGGTCATACCATGTAAATCCTTGCAAAGAGAAGGTAGGAATGCATATAGGCGATTTGAGAATTTAGTGAGTAAATCCCTGCAAAGAGAAGGTAGGCATGCATATATAGGTGAACCAAGAATTTAGTGAGTGCAGTGTAGGGAGAGAGGCCATGAAGGATCAATAGACATTGACCATTATAATAGAGAATGGAGAAATATGGTGATGTGCAAAGGACAAAGAATAGAGAAATATGATGAAATACGACGAGAGGACATGGAAGAGGAAATGGTGGTTGCATAACACAAATATATTGTTATATTTGTGGAATTGAAGGTCACACCATTTGAATCTCTGCAAAGAGAAGCTAGGCATGCATATAGGTGAACTGAGAATTTAGTGTAGGGAGAGGCATTTGATGATCAATAGACATTGACAAATATAATAGAGAATGGATAAATATGGTGATGTGCAAAGTACAGATAACAAAGGAATATGATGAAATATGGTGATGTGCAAACGACAAAGATAAGAGAATTATGATGTGCAGAGGAATGATTGAACTAGTAAAGGAATGGCTAGTGCTAGAGGAATGTTGAGGGTCGAGAAGGAATTCAAAACCAAATGCAACTTTGGAAGCAAACATTGTAAGGGTTATTATTGGTATTTCGATAAATACAAAAGAAACATTGTAAGGGTTATTATTGATTTGTATAAATAGAAAATAATATAGTTACAATGGAGATGGTAGAAGATTATGGTTTGGAAGTAAACATTGTAAGGGTTATTATTGTTTTTGATAAATACAAAAGAATATAGTTACAATGGAGATGGTAGAAAAGTATGGTTAGCCTGATACAAACATGTGTTGAGAGGTGTTTTATATAGTTAAAGTGCGTATAGGAAACAATATAGGTTCATTTTATCAAGTATGGAGAATGATCAAATGTTTTCAAGAGAAAATTCTCTTTTAAAGTTTAAATCTTAAGAAAATGACTTAATTTTAAGGGATTTGATGTCTCTAGATGTTTGATAGATTTGTAATTAAAATAGAGTTATGATAGTATTAGTAAATGTAATGATGATAGTTTTTACATTGCTATTTTTGTGTATGCTTTTCAATTGTGTTTTTAGACACCAAGGCATCGAAGCTCAAAGTTATTCTAAATGGATGCCCTACTAGCAAAACCAAAAGTATCTTTAGACACTACTGCAAACTAAATTAAAGATAGCCAGTTGCCAAGAGATGAGCACTCATCCATTGTATGATGTAAGACTCATTTTCTCCCACAGGACAACAAGGTGAGGCAAACCTATTGGGGCTGTGGACACTCGTGGGCAGCGGGGCTAAACCTTAGTCATATTTTGGAGCCTACAAGGCTTTCCAGGGCACCTGCGCTTGGAGGCTGACAAATTAATAAAATAATTTTTTTAAAAATTGATGGCTAGAGGATGAACACTCATTCATTGTATAATGTAAGGCTCATTTTCGCCCATGGAAAAATAGGGTGGGACTGGCCCCCAAAGGTCATGTCTTTGTCTTTTTCTGGAAGCCCAAAAGTCTTACCAAGGCACCTGCCTCTAGAGGTTAACTAATGTATTTTGTTGAGCAAATAAGTTGCTCAAAAGGTTGCTTGTCTAGAGTCTAGTGGAGCCTTCTCATTTTCCACCCATTTGTGAGACACTGTCATTCCCTATTATTCACCTAGTACAACTTATGTGTTGTGTGGATTTCCTTGTCCTTCATCCTAGATGTACAGTGTCAAGTATCAAGTCATTCCCTTGTCCTTACCTGGTTTCTTTCATTTTCACCCTTGACTAGCAAAATGGCTAAATCTATAAATGACTATACACTGGAGGTTCTTGTATAAAGCAACCAATCATTTTGATTTAGATTTTCGCGTTTTTAAACATACTCGACAATAAAAACTCTTTTGGTTAATAGAGCATTACCAAAAATTAAAAGTAAAAAAGTAATTAAAGAAATTCATGTTGACTTCAAGTCATAAAAAATTAAAACCATCCATGTTAAACCTCGATCTGGAATCTAGTTTCTTGAGGTGTAATTGGATTATATTTTTGCTTGATAGATCTAGGTTTAAGATAAATCTACGTTGGATTTATATGAGTAAATGCAAAGTGATTTTTTTATGATATGATTTCTATAAATGCTTCATTTTCATTTGTAGTTAGAAACATGATGGAAACTATGACAAATGAGTAGTGTGTGAACATTGGCACCTTTGCAAAGGATGGACACAAGTTCTAGCGGTGATTGATGAAAAATGAAGAGCTTAAATTGGTATTGTTATTATATTTTGAGGGGTTTATGTGCACAATGAAGGAGACAAAGGAGTGTCCTGTATATGTTTCAGAGAAAGTTTCTTGGCGTACGAAGAAAACTCTATAGGTATTGTAAGAGTGTGGTGAAATATTACATGCTAGACTTATTATTATGTCTAATGAAGTTTGTGTGCACATTAAAGTATACTAGTATTGGTGCGAAAGAATGTCACAGATTGCAAAGGAGATATTTTTGAGAATTCATGATGTAGGATTACATATAGGATAAGTCTAAGGGAAAGCTTTGAGTTCTATAGATTAGGAAAAGTGAATGATTTGATTCTTGTTTGTTCGTAGTATTGATGATATTTTAAAATATAATGGCTCGTGGAGGGTTTGTATGGATTTTGGAGTATTGAATAAAATCACAATCATGGCTAGTGGAAGGTCTCTATGGATTTTGGAGTATTGAATGAAATCACAATTATGAATAGGTTCCCCCACTAAGAATGGATATTGTGATAGATGGCTAAGTGTCGCAAAATGATTTAAGAAGCATATATACCTTGATTAAAAAACGATCTAAGAAGCATATATACCTTGATTAAAAAAGGTGACAAGTGGAAGATTGTAGTCTAAGGCCAAGAATGGTGTGTATAAGTGGTTGGTTATGTTGTTTGGATTAACCGATGGCTTAAGCAAAATTCATGCAATTGATGACAAAGGTATTGTGATTGTGCATCGATAAATTTGCGGCGATTTATTTTGGATAACATTTGATTTGCAGTTGTAATAAACAATAAAACTTTGCTCATATAACGTTGGTGTTTGAAGCACTAATAAAGGGCTGAATGTAATAGGTGCAGTTTAAAGGGGAAGTTAGTATACCTTTGATTCATGGTGTTTGAAGCACTAATAAAGGGCTGAATGGAATAAGTGCAGTTTAAAGGGGAAGTTGGTATACCTTTGATTCATGGTGTCCAATAATGGAGTGTGCATGCTTCCAAATAGTGAATACATTAGAATGGCATATATTTCATAGGTGATGTGTTTTTATAGTATATTTAAATTTTATAAGAATTTTTTTAGTGGAATATGTGTGAAAAAAAAACCATTAAAGTGCCACATTTTTAGTGGATTATATTTTTAAAGTGTGTAGGTGAAGAAAGATATTAAAAAAGTACTTGTGTAGATATGATTTAATTTCAACGAAGTGTTTCATGTGGATTGTGATGCTAGCATTATATTGACTTAAATAAGTGTGACTCTAATTATTTTACTTATGATCTTGAGCTTTTATGATATTGCAAAGGTTAAAGCATTAGGTGCACTACTTGTTGTAGAGTTAATATTTTACTCAAACCATGTGGATTTGATATCAATTGCTAAGCGGAGTTGAATTAAATGTATGCAAAATGAGTTGAGCTTTTATGTACACACTTGTGGTGAAGCAAGTGCAAATTCTTCAAAGAGCGGGTGGTGTACCTTGGATTTGTGGTTTCCATGGATGTGTTGTGCATGGATCAAGGGAAATGAAGGGAGTATTGGAATGGCCTACACCTCGTAATTCCATTGCGGTGAGTAGTTTTCAGAGTATAGCAATATTTTACCAGGAAGTTAAGTTAGAGGTTTCACAAAAAAATGCATAGTGTGAAAAATCATGAAAGCATAAAGATTTTGGTGGAGCATTCATATGCATAAAAGATTTTTGAGATGAAACACTATTATATGAGCAAATAGGTTAGCATTCTTAGATTTTATTCAAGTGTTTAAGGAGGATTGCATTGTGAATGTGACCACTATTTTTGGACCATTGAGAATACAATGTAGATTTCATGCCATGTTTATTGTGGTTGATTTTTTTCAAGATGGTGCACTTCATGCCTTGTAAGAAGACCAATGATGTGATACACTGTGAATTTTTTCTTCAAGTTGTTGGGGGCGAGTGAATGAATTGTTGAAAATGATCATATCAAAGAAAGATACCATATTTTTGTAATATTTGGAGGATGTTGTGGAAGAAGATGATGAAGTTGTAGTTTTGTTCAACGCATCACCCTTAAATATTTAGATATATTGAAGTAATGAATTGAAGTCTTGGAAATCCTTTGAGATGTTTATATAGAGAGGAGCTAAAATAAATGGAACTAGGCTCTGTTGTACATTGAGTTTGCATATAACAATTTTTTGATGAGGGTAATAGGGTTATCACCTTTAAAGAATGTGTATGGACAAAATCCAAGAGGAGTGATACTGTTGGTTGATTTTTCAATTGATGCAGAAAGAAGTGATGACATGGAGGTTTTTACATAGTAGATAAAGTAGGAGTATGTGTATTCCATGACATTACTCAGAAGGTGAGTAGAGTGTTAGGAGCACATAAATGTACATATAAGGTGTATGAATTTTGTAGTTGGTGACTTGGTCATAGTACATGCTAGGAAAGGAATGACATGTAACATGTTCAATGTGAAGAAGATCAAGCCATGTTCAATGTGAAGAAGATCAAGCCATGTTCAATTAAGAGAGACTAATGACATATGTGAGGTGGAGTTGTAAGAGGAGTTTGATATCTCTCTCGTTTTTCATGTTGTACTCATGAGTAAATGAATGAGACACTAATGCAAGAGAAGATGAAAATGTAGAAGACAAACACACACATGTAGAGTGATTCAAAGAAAGTAAGTATGAAATAACCTTGGGATTAGCATTGGATGAGAAAATGACGAAGATGTGGAGCTCATAGTTTAAACAATATTTGGTTAAGTGGAAGAATAACCTTGTTGTAGACAATGTTTGTATTTTTGAAGTAGAAAATTATAAATTTTGTGAAGGGAGCACAATTGTAAAGAAAGTAGAGGATGATGCACATTTGATTCAAAATGGGAATTTGAGGTAGGAGCATTCTTGACACAACCAAGTACACTAAGTGTGTTAGGAGAACGTGATACATATGAGTGTGATTACGGCAAGGGAGACACAAGAGAATCTAGAGCAAATGATGAGACATACATGTAGACATTAGGATTGCATAGCAATACAGTAAGGATGGGGGCTCAATACAAAATGCGCTTGGTGGGCTTGTATGGAAGGAATGTGCATTAAAGGAGAGCATGTGAGAGGAGTTAGGCATGCTAATTATGATCCATGCACATGACAATGTGTGACAAATACGTTGAGTGAGATAAGGGAAATTAAAGATTCATGTTGGAAGATGGAGTGACAAGGACACGTTTGAAGGGCCAAAGGACATTGAAAGAGCATAGTTGAAGGTGACGCAAAAGAAATAGAGCTACAAAGTTTTAGTGGAAGTTGAAGATTCATATTGAAACAAAGAGATGTTGGAGGCAATGGCGCTAGACATTAAGATGGTTAAATAATAAATAGGATTAATGATATTTTAGGTCAGTTATTGAGTCTATAACTAGTGTGGAGGTAGAAGTTGAGTTATAGGGAGTCCTTTGTAGATTTCGAGTAGCAGGATGAGCCACACAACTACGCATTTATATATGTAAAACCGTTTAAATTAAGGAAAATGGGTAGGCTTATTTCCCTATGGATATGTATAATGGTTGTATAATTTGTTTGTGTGTGTTGTATTTTAAATTGGACCATTGTTCTAACTTGTATTATTGCATACTGCTTTAATGAGATTGCAAACTACAATCTATCAGTAAGAAGGCTCATTGCACCCCTAATGACACCAATGCCACCATCTAACCCCTTACAGGTGACAACATTCCTAGGACACATGGCATTATAAGAAGTTTTTAAAGAAATATGCTCCATAACATCACTCCATGGAAATATTGCCAAAGATGGCTACACCCTTTATATGGACACTAGAATGTCAAAGGAGTTTTGAAGCGTTGAAAGAGACTATCATACATGCTCCAATTTTGATAATTTTAGATTGGAACAAGACATTTCATGTACTTGTAGATGTTTGTGGTAGTGGATTGTGCATTATTGATATAGCCAATAAAGAATGGGTTGAATCATCTAGTTAACTTTACAAATAGGAAGCTAGCACCAATGAAAAATCATTCTACAATGAGAGAAAGGGAAGGGAAATGCTATAAGATTTGGATTTTTATGTTTGCCAACCACTTCAACCTCGACTACAAACATCAAGCTCTAAAATACATTGTCAACAAGTCTATCTTATCAAGAAGAAGATTAACTAGGTGGTTTATGTTTGAGAAGTATGATGCTCAAGTCTATTTTCTACATCATGGAAAGCCACCACAAGGAATGAATGCAATGAAAATAATTATAATCAATAAGATTGCAAGATTCTAGTTGATAATAGGGCAGGGCTAGTAGATCAACTTGGCTTGGATTAAATGCATTGGAAAACTCAAATAAATTAAGGAGGAAACACATGATGGGATGGTTAGAGGACACTTTTCAATGATATCAACAACACAAAATATAATGGGCTTATGATTATGATGACCAACTATCTTTTGTGATTGTTTCAAGTTCATGAGATATTCCAAGTTCATAAGAAAGCATGAGTAATGTTACAAGGCCGAGAATAGAACATGGGAGATGAGTTTCACAAGTTCAATTTGATAGTGTCAGCATTACCATTTGAGTGTTAGTGGATGTATTATTTTGGTCCTTTTGGTACCATTGAAGATAATCAAAGTTAGACGCATGTTGATGGTAATGGATGTCTTTACAAAATGGGCCTAGGTAAGAGTAATTCACATTGTCATAGAAACCATGGTTGTTAAGTTTCTCTTACAATGTTTTTTAGATTTAAATGCCCATTTCAAATAACACTATACAAAAGAATGGACATTACAACAAAGATACTTAAGGAGTTTATGAACATCTTTTATGTTTGATGTAAACTTTTGCATTTTCCACCACAAGAGCACACCATACTACTTCAGGGTCAATGGGCACGCTAAGAGTAGAACCGATGCCTTGGTAGGAGCTCCCACAAAGGATTGTAATATGAATTAGGGGACAAATATAACAATATGGAGATGATCAACATGACATAATCCTTTCAGAGTAACATTTGGAAAATAATTTGTCATGTTGAAGGGGTTTTTTAGTCCCATCATTTCAAAGGAGTTTTTAGTCCCATCATCTAGTAGTTAGCCATGCATCAAAGTTACTGTGTGTATATATATTTCCAATTTTGAAAGAGGTCATAAAATCAATCTGAATAGTATACTTGCCACATTTTCCTTCAATTTAGGAAACACTTGCCACATTCTCCTTTAATCTAGGAAAAGCATAAATGGTAGTCCACCCCAAATTCTAAGATATAAACACCTATGGGTGTAATTAGTTTGAGAATATATATATTTGAGACACAGATGATTGAATTTCAAAGCAAGAAAAAAAATTAGAAACCAGAAAAATTAATTTAGAAAAATCTGTTACACATAAATTATAGCCATTTCAACAACTTAAAAGCAAGTTAAGGAAAATTAGTAGACTACTCTGTCTAAAATATACAGGCTTTTTATGATAAAGTCTTATCTAAAATGAACAGGTTCTTTAGAATAAAGTTTAATAAAAATATATGTCTAAATATACATCACATAAGAAAGTGTGTATATATATATATATATATATATTTACTATCTTTTCTACACACGCATTTTAACTTAAGACTAAAGTTTAATAAAAATATATGTCTAAATATACATCACATAAGAAAGTGTATTTTATGTATATATATATATATATTTACTATCTTTTCTACACACTCATTTTAACCTAAACTTTTAGGTTAATGTAAATCAGATAACTAGTTGCTGGCCAAAAACCACATTCTTATCACTTTGATTAAGCATTTACATCCTCTGATTAAGCATTTACATGTTAAAATGCTTACCCATAAACCACATTCTTATTACTCTGGTTAAACATTTACCAATAGAGAACTTGCCTCTCTTTGTATGTTCTAACTTGCCACGTTCCGATAAACATTCCTTTTTCAAAAATACGTTGCAATGTCGGGCGCTTATTGCTCCGGCCGCCACCCATGAGAAGCACTGGCCACCTTCTATCAGATTAGAATACTAAACAGTAACCAGTAAGTGTTTTTTTTGAAGTCCACGCTTCGTCTACGGCCAGGTAGATATCATTTGCCCAAAAACTACATGGATACTCAAATTATTAAAGCTCAACATAATACTTCACATCTAGATCAGTTCACTCAGCTATGGGTGTAATAAGTTACTATGACAATGCCCATCTAATTTTTGGTTCATCAAATTAAGTCACTGGTATGGAAATAGGATAAAATGGAACAAATTTTTTTTGGTAATTCTTTGGTTATTTTAAATTACCACTGTTATGGAAGTAGGATAAAATGGAACAAATTATTTTTGGTAATTCTTTGTGGAGGTAGGCTAATGTTTATGATGGCTACAATGTCTTATGATGGCTAAATAAATTTAATTTTATGATTTCTTAAAATTTTTATGATGGGCAAATAAATTTAATTTTATGATTTCTTAAAAACAATATTTTTTTTTAATGTTTTGCATGGTTGAATTCATCAGAATTTACAATTTTTATAAAGTGAATTTTACTAAAGGTTTAAATGCTAAATATAAAGAATACAAATAAAAAAATCAGTCAAAGTTAATTATGTTCTAAATGTAAGATTCAATTCCAACCAACTATTTACAATTTATTTTAAAATAAGTTTTTAGTGAATATATTTATAGTTTTTTATTTTATTTTTTTAATATATAAACAATTTTTCTAAAAACAAATATTAAATTTATTATTTCAAATTTAAAATTAAAATACACATTATTCCAACTAATTTATAATCATTCATTCCTCTTTTAAATTTAATTTCATTCTAAGCCAATCAATTTTATTTTTATTTTTAGAGTGCCTTCAACCCTTCATCAACCATAACATTTCTATCTTAGCTACAAAGCATTATTGTAGAAGTTTCAAACATACCCCAGCTAGAGCTAATTTTGGAATAAACCAATTCTTCTACTTTACACAGATTCATAGTATCCTCCTTGAATGTAATATCCTCTAATTCTTGTAAAAAATACATTTTGCAATAAGATCTTTAGATAGAGAGTCTGCTATTTTATAAATACTAGTAAAACTTTATAATCAAAGTAAAATTTTACTTTAAATTTATTTTATTTATAATAGATCTTAAAACTGAATTAAAAATCCAATACTTTTGCTCTTGAATTTATAAACAATTTCAAGTCCCAAAACCTACAAATTTTTAACCCCGTGTATTTTTATTGTTCAAGCATATCCATATAAAACAAATTATACACAAACTATCAAGAACAAGTGAAAAACTATGAGGCAAATTAACCACTATCAAGAACAAGTGAAAAACTATTATGCAAATTAACCAATAACAAGTGAAAAACTATGATGCAAATTAACCACTATCAAGAACAAGTGAAAAACTATGATGCAAATTAACCACTATCAAGAACAAGTGAAAAACTATGATGCAAATTAACCACTATCAAGAACAAGTGAAAAACTATTATGCAAATTAACTAATATTATGTGTTTAGTTGCAAAGCATTCAATACAGTATCTGATAAAAATTAAAAACATTTTAATAAATGTTTTTCAATTCAATGCAGTATATACATCATCAAAATCTGATAGAAATTATATATATTGCACTAAATGCTTTTCAACTTGGTAGTGATTAATTAAACTATATAAATAAATTTAGCTCACCATTCTCCACGAAGATCATGACAAGGAAATGCCTTTTGTGGCATGTCTAATCTAGATTATAGCATATTTACAGTGAAAGATTGATCAAGAAGTTCCACTACTGAAGTCAACTTTGTCATTAATATCCGTGGAAGTGAATTATAGGATGAGTTCTGTGCACTGTACAGTGCTTTCCACTTTGTATGGTGGATAGGATCTAGGTTTCCAAGAACTAAAATGTGCTTGACATGCAGTGCATAACAGTTGATATCCATGATGCCTGCATTTTATATTGGAGTTTGAAGTTGCAGTGTGACTTTGAATCCACATACATTTTTAAAATATTTATAGCTTACGTGTCCACTGAATATAGCTTATCATGAAATAATTTTTTCCAGGTAAAAGGAATCAAATGTTCAACCATCCACTCACAACGCCTTTTCCCTCTTTTATTTAAGATGAATACTAGATACCTGCACAAGAGGCTAGAAAGCCCAATTCATTAAAGAGCTTTTGTATGTGCTCACTGTGTTTGATTGGCAATCTTTGGTTCAGAAGATTATATAGCGATGGTGGAGAAAATAATGAGATCATCTTTATCTGTTGTTGTTATTGCAGTAGTGGGCATGCTGCAGCATCTTGCTGGAGGTGCCAGTGGTCAGCTTGCCTACAATTTCTACAGATTTAGTTGTCCATATGTGGATACTATCGTTTCAAACGTCGTTCGCTCTGCTGTACAAAATGATACAAGAATGGCAGCTTCGCTCCTTCGGCTCCATTTCCACGACTGCATTGTTAATGTAAGTTTACATATATTCTCCAGTTTCGTAATAATTTTACATAGTAGATCTGTCTTAAACGAAGTTATTAATTAGTATATACTTGTTTTTAGGTTTTTACGTTGGTAGTTATCACTGGAAAGTTTTGGAGTTTTTTTTGTCTCGATCCTTTTCACACTTCAGAGTTCATGAATTTTAGAGTTGAGTCCATCTTCCAGACTTCTTCTAAAGAATCCACACAGATTCCAAAACTCTTCATCAATATATAGTTGCTTCATATAAATAAGGATTTGATCTTTGGTTTGGTTGTTTATATGGGGTTTCTCATGTCAACAATAGTTGTTTTTCAGCCATTCAACCAGTATATCTGTTGGAAGTAAGATATATTATTGTTCTTAGAATTGCCTTTTCAGATTATTTGAAAACTTTGCAAAATATTTTATAGATTTGGATAAAAACATAAAAGCAAGGTGTAAGCTAATTAGCTTTCAAAGTTTCGATAAAAACATAAAAACAAGGTGTAAGCTAAGCTTTCTAAGTTTTGGAGAACTTTTAAAATCTAAACAAGAGTGTAAGCTGAGTTTTGGAGATTTTTTAAGCGAGCTTTATCTGCGTGGGCCATGTCTATATTTTATTTATTAATCCAAACGTACATGGTCGTTAATGGATTCTGTTAATATAACCTTTGCATATTACTAACCATGAATTAATACAACCGGGTTTTACAGGGATGTGACGCCTCAGTGTTGCTTGATGATACAGATAGCTTTACAGGAGAGAAGACCGCTCTTCCTAATCTTAATTCAGCCAGAGGTTTTGAGGTCATCGACGCTATCAAGACAGCCCTAGAAAATACGTGCAACGCAACTGTTTCTTGCGCAGATATTGTCGCTCTTGCAGCTAGGGATTCAGTCTACCTGGTACTATATATTTTACATTTTTCATATATAATAAACAAAACTGATGATCATATCCATCAAAGAACATTCTTGTTGAACTAAAACACACCAATTCAAATTTACTTACTGCGTTTGTTTGTCTGTTTAATTATACAAGAGCGGCGGACCTTACTGGCAAGTGCAGCTGGGAAGAAGAGATGGCACTACTGCCAGCAAAAGTGCAGCAAACGCTGACATCCCTTCTCCCATAGAGTCGCTCAGTTCACTCATATCCAAATTCCAAGGTGTTGGGCTTTCTGTTCAAGATCTTGTAGTGCTCTCAGGTATAATCAATACCGGATTTGCATATTCTAAACCAGCCTATATTATAATCAGGTTTTTGCATATAGTAAGCAAACTGTTTTGTGTAGTAGTTTAGTGTTAGTCGTTTCAATTGAACATTTCATTTATTTGTGATCCTTGAACATTTCATTTAGTGTTAGTCGTTTCAATTGAATGTTTGTTTCATTGCGGAGTTATTGAGGATGTCATGTCTAGATAACGAAAACATTTTTTTGAATTTCATGCCAAGTTTCAGTTGGAATTTCATATATATTTTTTCATAGATTGGTTTTCCTTCTCAATTTTGGAATGTTAGAAGAAAGCAAGTGTTGAAGATCTGCCTTACTAGATAAATGAGCACATTTCCTTGTATTGTTCAGGGGCTCACACCATAGGCCGTGCCCACTGCGTCACTTTCAGCTCACGCCTCTTCAATTTCAGCGGTTCAAACAGTCCGGACCCAACAATCCAGCAATCTCTACTCCAAGACCTGCAAAGCTTATGCCCAGATGGAAACAGTGATGCAAATACACTGGCGCCATTGGATACAGTGACCAAAGACAAGTTCGATAATGTGTATTTTAAAAATCTTCAGAACAATACGGGGCTTCTCCAGTCTGATCAGGCTCTCTTCTCCACCACAAATGCATCGACTGCCTTCTTTGTGAATTACTACAGCAGCTTTCCCTATGCTTTCTACAGAGACTTTCCCACTTCTATGGTGAAGATGGCCAACATAAGCGTGCATACTGGATCAGACGGAGAAATCAGAAAAAATTGTAGGTTTGTCAACTGAGAAATACATACTGCTAGAGTTCAAGAAGTAGAGGTGAATGGCAACTTATTCAAAAGAATGTTAGGGTTTTAAAAGCGACAGGAAACTGAGGAATACAATTTCTCTGAGTGTTCAGGAAGTGGTGGTGAATACCAGCTTAGCTGAATAAGGAAAGTTTTAGGTTTATAGAAGTCCGAGGTAAATGATGTTTCTCTAATTTCTTTGCCTTTTTTATATAGTTAAATTATTGAGTGGTAAAAGCTTTGTATGTAAATATAATTTTGGAATTAAAATATATTTTTCTTAGATGTGGGCTGTACATATTTCAAGGTTTGATGTCCATTTCTGTACTACATTTCCTTTTAGCTGTGATAGTTTGGAAGAGAATTTAACAAGGAAACTGTGTTTTTCTTGGTTTATTAGAAAAAGATTGTAATCTAAAAATAATCTTAATAATTTGTACATAAAGATTTAGTTAAAAATATATTTAATGGACACCTAAATTTATCATGTTAGAATGCTTTCTTGGAAAATCAATTTCAATGGAATTCATCGTATTTAAAATCATTCTAATTTAATTATGCTCTCTTTATGTTACTGCTTTCTAATTTCACATGGCGTCTATGTATTCATTATTTCATTATTTTAACAATGAGAAATTAACTGGTAGAATTTTGTACATTTTGTAAAAGATTCATTGTAATTATTAAAAAAAATTGCTACTTATAAAAGATAGATGTCATTAAAAGAATTTGATAAATGCTTTCTTTTTATAAACATGATAGAATTTGATAAATGCTTTCTTTTTGTGAATTCAATTGTTGCTGTATCCATCATATAAATATACCCATTCTTTATTTTCTTCCTCAACTGAAACTATATAAGAATAAATATTTTCATTGTAAATGAATATGCACTTAGTATTGATGTTTGTGATAGGATTGAATGTTAGAATGGTGTGATCACTTATGTTTATCATGTACCAAGCTTAAGTGTTAATTTGTTGTTTGCACCACGACTGTCCCACATAGGAAAAAATGTTGCATTCTAGCTTAATAAGTTTGTTGTGAAGCTTATTAACAATTGGATTTGTTATTATTGCTAATGTTATTCTTGACCTTAAAGATAGACTATATAAGTTACATGATTTTCTTTGAAGCATGATCTAAGACCAAGGATTCTAGCAAAATTCAGAATGAGTGGCATAAACACATGGACATTTGAATTTCCAAAGTATGTAATTTATGTTGAAGTTTCATATGGTTAATGCAATCCTTAGGGTAGTGCCTCCTGATGATAGAACCCCCAAGATGAATTTGAGACTAGAAAGTCTAATAGAGAAAAATCTCAACAAAAACTTGTCCATAGTGACAAATAGACAATGAACCAACCATCATTAGTAGTTGAAAGGTTTGTTTTGACCTTCATTGTTGATTTTTCATCTATAAGATATTCTTGAAGTTCATCAAGATCATATCTTTGAAACGTTATGGAATTGAGGCATTAGTTGAGAAACAATGTGGTCAATTAATAAAATGTCTAAGATCTAAGAGCAAACAAGAAAATGTTAGCAAGAACTCTGAGAATGACTTATCATGACATGGTATCTCTTAGCAAATATTTGTAACTTACACGCCTCAGTAGAAGAATATTATTAAAAAGAGGAATCGAACTTTGGTCAAAATGACATGATATTTTCTTAGAGGAAATGTATGGTGACTAGATTCTGGTTAGAGGTTGTTTATGTAACTAAATAGAGTTGAAGGTAAGTCTTCGTGAGATATATCATAACATTTAGATGTATACCTTAGGCTCGTATTCTAGATGATAAGAGAAACAAAATGGATGTGAAGTGTCATGTTTGTATGTAATATACCTAAATAGTATATTACTATTATTATTAATTTATTTAACAATTAGGTTAATTAGTCTTAATGGTCAAAGGTCACCTCTTTTCAAGGTTTGACCATTCATAGGTTAGCTTCCATATATAATGTAAGTCTGTCAATATAATAATCGTCAATTCAATAATATATATATATATATATATATATATATATATATATATATACTATGGTAATCATGTAAGGATGAACCCTTACAAGTGGTATCATAGCTCTAAGCTCTCTTGCTCGCACTCAACGCTTGCACTCGCTTCCCCTACCCGTCTTCTCTTACTTCTCCTACATCAATCCCCACCTTTCATGCTCTTCCGCTCCACCTACACTCACCTCTCCACAAGCTTCATCCAATATTTTCAATCCAGTGATATCCCTCCTTCATTCTCCACTACTTCGAGCTTCCGTCCACCTGCTCAAATCTCCTTCCTCTTCATCTCTCTGCCCACCTCCACTCGCTACCCTTCACCGAATCCCACCAATATACCTGCGTATCATCGTTTTCAATACTCCTTTTAGCATCTTGCGCTGCTCCCCATCTCCCAATCGCACCCCTCCAAACCTCCCACGCGCTCTCCTTACTCTCTTGTCCCATTCGCTCACCAAGCTCCCACTCCACTTGTTCAACCTTTCTCCTTCACTCTAGTCCACCTGCGTTCTCTCCTAGATTATTTTCCTCCCCCAGCCCCATCGTGATACACCCCTTCCCCCACCATTGTACTCTTCCACCACAACCCCAACAACAGTCCCCATCGTTGCACTATTGCGACTTCCGAGTGCTCAAGCCAAATAGAGATGGCATCTGCATCAGTACTCATGTAAGAAGAAGGGATTCCTATCATAAAAGAACAAGCTATGTCGACTTCCAAGTTCTCAGGTCAAGCAGAGTTGGGGTCTGCATCGACAATCATGAGAAAAGAAGGGACTACAACCAGCAAAGAAGAAGATGTTACGACTTCTGAGTTCTCAGGTCAGCAAGTGTTTGGATCAACACCCTCGACAGAAGAAGTATCTGTGATTCTCGAGTTACCAAGTCAAGAGGAACAAGGGACTACTGTGACTTCTACGTATTCAAGTAGGGGTGAATATAAAATCACTACTACCCCCAAGAAGGAAAGGAAGCCGAAAGAAGTTGTTGCGATTTTCGAGTGCTCGGGTCGAATAGAGCTAGTGTCTGCATCAGTATTCACATCAGAAGAAGTGATTCCTATCATAAAGGAATAAGCTATGTGGACTCCCAAGTTCTCAGGTCAAGCAAAGTTAGGGTCTGCGTCAACACTCATGACAAAAGAAGGGACTACGTCCGAAAAAGAAGAAGATGTTATGACTTCCGAGTCCTTGGGTCAAGAAGTGTTGGGACCTACAACCTCGACAGAAGAAGTAACTGTGACTCTCGAGTCACCAAATCAAGAGGAACAAGGGACTAATGCGACTCCTACGAATTCAAGTAGGGATGAATATAAAATCGCTACTACCTCCAGGAAGGAAAGGAATCTTGGTTGACCGACTCCTTATACCCCTTCTCACAAAATATCCATACCACTAGACACCAAGTGGGGTAAGAAAAGACATCCCAACTACAAACCTCAAAATGTGATATTTAATAAAAAGTATGCACACCTACAAGAAGCTTCTTACAAGGTAGGAAAGCAAGGCACATTAATACGCTAGCTGAAAAATCTATAAATATGCCTAGTGAAATTACATAACAAGGACGATGATACAGAAGAAGTAGAAGACACATATATGAAAGATCAAGATACTATTGACAATCACAATGTCAATATCAATTGTAAAGAAAATGACGTTGTCATAGAAGTCAATGAAATCAATAAAGTCAATGTTAACAACAATTATGAGAGAATTGAAGTTGTAGAAGACTGCAATGATGAACATAAAAGTGTTAAAGATGACCTTAATCATGATAACGCAGAAGAACAAAACCTCGAGGATGGTGTGACAAATGATGAGATGAACATTCTATTAGTAGTCACAACTCAAGATATTCTAAAATTCCAAAAGGTTCCCTAATAGGGTGTGTGCAAGAAGTTGAGGGACCCTTTAGATGCAATGGTGGAGTGAAGTCATTCACTCTTGATCCAAAAAAAAGAAATCAACCCATGGTGGAGTGAAGTCATTCACTCTTGATCCAAAAAAAAGAAATCAACCCAAGCAACATCGAACCTGCCAAGCCTAGCCCCAAGGCTGGCAATGGTCATGCCAACTAGGCTAGTAAACAAAATCGCGCCTCCGTTTTAGTCAAGCTAATCGCGTGCGCGATTTCCTTTGCTGAAACAGAGGCGCGATTGTTAAAACCTGTTTTTTATTTTAAACCGGCCGAGGCCGTCCTTTTCTCATTTTCGGCGCGGCTATTGGATGAACGAAGACGAAACCTTGACTGTGCATACGCGATTTTGGGTGTGCTTGAGCCCTCCATCTCCACCTTTGGATGAACTTTCCCTTTGTGAGGTAATTTCTTCAATTTTTTTCATGTTTTTTTCATTTTCTACATCAATTTATTTGCCTTGTCTACAATAATTTTGTAGTATGATTAGGAGGTAAAACAATTGCACTAAAAGAATGCTACGTCAATCCTCTCTATGTTGAATCATTTGTAGCTACTTCATTTCTAAAAGAATCTTTAAAAAACTTAAAATAGCTATCATATTTTGTTATTCAAAGTAATTTAATATGCTCTATGGCAAAACTTCTGATTTATTGTAAAATTCCATCTCTAAAAATCTGAAGGAACATAGTCATTTTCACAATAGAAAATGTACTATTAATCACCAGAAGCATTAAGTCAATTTGTATATACAGCACCCACGTCAATATTGTTAATGCCCGCTGACAGTATATATCTTCATGTGGAGAAGAAGTTCAAGATTTTGCTGCTGTAGATGAAATGATTCATGGGAAGAGTGTAACCAGTAGTTTCCAGGCTTCCATAAATTGAAATATCAATGTGGTAAAATCTTCACTCTTATATTGTGCTTACATACTTCCATTGGGCGCATTGGGACAAATATATATTTACAATAAAGTGTAAATTTTTTAATTATTCTAAATGTTTTTGATGTTGATGGTGATGATGATGATGATGATGATGAGGATGATGATGATGATGTTGATGATGAGGAGGATGATGATGATGAGGATGTTCATGATGATGATGATCATGTTGTTGATGATGATGATGTTGATGGTGATGACGATGAGGATGATGATGATGATGTTCACGATGTTGATGGGCATGATGAATGATGATGATGATGATGATGATGTTCATGATGTTGATGGTGATGATGATGATGAGGATGATGATGATGATGTTCACGATGTTGATGGGCATGATGAATGATGATGATGATGATGATGATGTTCATGATGTTGATGGTGATGAGGATGATGATGATGTTCATGATGTTCATGATGATGTTCATGATGATGATGATGGTGATGATGATGATCATGTTGATGATGGTGATGATGATGATGATGATGATGATGATGTTCATGATGTTGACGGTGATGATGATGACAAGGATGATGATGATGATGAAGGTGATGATGATGATGATGGTGATGATGAGGATGAGGATGAGGATAAGGATGAGGATGACGATGAGGATGATGATGATGATGTTCATGATCTTGACGGTGATGATGATGAGGAGGAGGATGATGATGATGAAGGTGATGATGATGATGAGGATGATGATGATGATGTTCATGATGTTGATGGTGGTGATGATGATGAGGATGATGATGACGATGAGGATGATGAAGGTGATGATGATGATGAGGATGATGTTCATGATGTTCATGATGTTGATGGTGATGATGATGATGTTGATGATGTTGATGTTGATGATGGTGATGAAGGTGATGATGAAGATGAGGATGAGGATGATGATGATGAATATGAGGATGATGTTGTTGGAGATGATGATGAAGGTGATGATGATGAGGATGATGATGATGATGTTCATTATGTTGATGGTGATGATGATTATGAGGATGATGATGATGATGATGATGTTCATGATGTTGATGGTGATGATGATGAGGATGATGATGAGGATGATGGTGATGATGTTCATGATGTTGACGGTGATGATGATGACGATGACGATGACGATGATGAGGATGATGATGATGATGTTCATGGTGATGATGGTGATGATGATGATGAGGATGATGATGATATTCATGTTGTTCATGATGTTGATGATGAGGATGATGATGATGATGTTCACGATGTTGATGGTGA
>LPNX010627012.1:102016-206291 GCA_001517045.1 Pseudotsuga menziesii
ATAACAAATAAAGACAAGCTTGTGCTCCAAGGAAGTAAGTACATTATTAGTAGTTTCCACTATAGATAAGAAAACCATATCAAAGCATGCACAAATATAAAAAATATACATCAAAATAGAAGGTCAAAAGAACACCATCGGATTAGAAGCTCCGAAGAATACTCCATATAGTTGTTATGCGTTGATCTATAGAACCATATGCATGAAAAGATTTGAATGGAAATGCGACCAAATATTTCAAGAACTACTAAATCGTGGCACCATTGTTTGTGGCAAGAATTCGAGTTGCAGCACGCTCATAAGATTCATGGAAAAATATTTTTAGAGCATGATGACTTGTAATATACCTAAATAGTATATTACTATTATTATCAATTTATTTAACAATTAGGTTAATTAGTATTAATGGTCAAATGTCACCTCTTTTCAAGGTCCGACCATTGATAGGTTAGCTTCCATATATAATGTAAGCGCGTCAATGTAATAATCATCAATTCAATGATATATATATATTATCAATCATGATAATCATGTAAGGATGAACCCTTACATTGTATTTTGGTGTCCTACTCTAATGAGTCAAACTCCTACAGGTTGTTGATCTTGTCAAACAAGAAGTTATTCGTAAAACGAATGTTTCCTTTGATGTCCAAGCTTCAAGTGTCTCTCTATTGAAATCCTCTTTTGGATTGTTAAATAATGACCCCCTTAAAGTTTTAGATAATTATGGATCAACTAACTATTGCACAACATGGAGTAACATATGAACTAGATGATCAACTAAATGGGCAATTCATCTCACAAAACAAACTTGTAGTTGACCTTCTACAACATAGTTAACTACAAGGAATGGATTTCTTGTTTATTCAACTATGGTTTCTCATGGTGAATTCAATATAGGTGTTTCTTGTACAAGGGAAATTAGCCTTTCTTGATGGGTGACTAGAACAACTGAAGTTTCTATTGTTGATATGGGTAATGTAAATGAGTTAAGATCAATTTAAAGACATAAGCATTGAGTTAGTGTTACTTTAATTGTATTTGTAATAAACACATTTGATCCTTCTACATATACATATACACATGGTAAACCTAATGGGAAAATGTTATAAATGAAGAGTACACAATGGAAGCCAATGTACTAGTACATAATCTAGGAGGATTAAGGAAGTCTTACTAGTAGGGGTAGATTTTGGATGAGATGCTTCATAGCAAGATTTAATATAGGATGACACAATTGGCAATGTGATGGGTTGTGTGTGATATTCGTGGCAAGGAAATAGTATTGACAAGTGAATTGAAGGTATGTGAACATGCAACCAAGCATATACATGACCTTCATGGATTATCATATGTTGATCAAGATGAAGCACATACATGACCTTCATGGGTTATCATGTGTTGATCAAGATGAAGCACATACATGACCTTCATGGGTTATCATGTGTTGATCAAGATGGACCACAACACGACCTATGCAGTTGGTTGTTTAAATATGTTTGACAAGAAAGACTTGATATTCTAAGGTTGGCTATAATTGAGTAGCCATGGCAACAAATTATCTATGATAAAACAAGCAATTTAACATTATGCATGTTTAAGATGCTTGTTTTGATTCAATTAAGACTTATGTAGTTTTTTGTTATACCCAACCAATAAAGTCACACCTAATATCACATAACTTCATTAACAATATAGGATATTAAAAAAAAACTCTAACTATAGTAGTACAAATGATGGGTTAAACATAATCTCTTATTAGATGTAAGAGATAATTTGGTTCAATATAGGGATTTGGAAGCACCACTCTATTTATTTTAAATAATAAACTGAACATTTTACATTTCACAAAACCTAGTCAGCCTCTTATTAAGAGATTTGGAAGCATTTCGGGGAGGCTATTTTTGGCAATATCCTATACTTGTACAGTTTTAGAATGGATTGGAATTGTGACATGGAATTGGACTCGTGTTTAACCTAAGAGTCCAACCATATGTATTTAATATTCTATACGAGCAGACTTATTCACTTTCAACTTTACCCAATATACATATAACAATAAACAATATGCATCGCCTTATAGCGTAGCATTTAATAAGTGTAAATATTTCTTGTACGAAGGATCCAGACAATATGCACCACCTTATAGTGTAGCATTGTCTATATTTTTGGGAGGAATCTCAAAAAAAACGATAGATAAGACAAACTAGAAGCTCGAAAGAAAATTAAAATTGGTAAATCTCTGTTTTAGAATTTAAAATTGCAGCACATCTTAATAGACTAAATTGTCAAATCCTTCCCTAATAAAGAAAGAAAGAGTCTCATGCATATACAACTGCATATTTGCAGTAATTTTACCCAACAACGCTCACTATCCTGTTTATACAGCCAACATTTTCAGTGTTTCCTTTACGTTCACGATTCAAGTAACGAAGCACATTAAAATAAGAATCTGCAATAAGCACAATAAGCATTAGATCACTTCAAAAGTTCCATTCCCCAATGAAATGGAAGCGTAGTTGCATACGAATACTGCAATAAGCATTAGATCACTTCAAAAGTTTCCATTCCCCAATGAAATGGAAGCGTAGTTGCATACGAATACTGCATGGACGTTACTTAAAGAAATGAACACCTTATAATACTTCACATCTGGGTCAGTGCACAAAACTATCAATACACTAAGCTATCAATAGGATTGCTCAAAGGCTGAGACTAATAAATCGCTATGTTATTAGCCAACTGTTTTTCCTTTATTAAATTAACTCAATGCTATGGAAATAGAAGATAAAATGCAACAAATTCTATAGTTTTTTTGCAATCCTTATATAGATAGTTGTTATAATAACATTTAGTGGTGTAATTTTTTATTTTTTTTATGGATAAGGTTGATTTTAAATGTTCTAGATTGCATAAGAAAGAGACAATTTTACTTTCACATTAATTTTATATTCATAGTTATTTGAAATAAATAATTATAAAAAAATATTAAAAGCAAATTGTAAACTATGAATGTATAGATAACTTGCAGCTTATGATAGACAACCCTTTTAACTAGAACTTGGCTATTATTACAATTATACATGGAATACAAGCAACATGTTTAATTTGCTCTTGACATTTAATTTGTAAGTTATTCTTGACAATTTAAGTTAAAATTAAGGTCTTGAAATTATAATTATATACTAACTTTCAATAAATCACATAAAAGTACTAAATAACTAAAAATATATATATGAAATTACAAACTGTTAACATGAAAATTGAACCATTAAAATGAATATAGTAACAACAAAATTAATTTTAATGAATAACTTCACAGCAATAAATATTCAGAGGTGATTCAAAACTTAGGACCACAGGAAGACATACCTGAACCCATGATTTAGGCTTACATTTGCACATTTAAAGCCACATGATCTCAAAACTCACAGCTCCTAAGGAAATCACCTATTGGGGGAAGGCTCTCCTCCCAACCAACCCCTTAGTCATAGAAGGAGAGCCCTAGAGCCCTCACTTAGCAATACCCAGCTAGCACAAACTTCACAATCACAATCATATTCTACCCTAGGCCTCCAAACCTCCATGTCCATCTAGGTCCCGAAACCCTCCCCAAACAAAGAACATCCAAAACAGAAAAGGAAGCCCCACTCAAATACAAAAACAAACAAACAAATAAATTCCTACTCTTTTAGTACCTTTAATGAAACTTTAAAAATTATACCTTCAATGAAACTTTAAAAATTATAATTCTTAATTAGTTTAAGAAACTTAGCCCTAAAATACTACTCCCACAAAGATAAGTTCACAACACATAATAACATCATACACAACACAATACTTATACTTACTAATTAGTAATATGTATGTATATATATAGCGAAGATGAAAATTCTTAAATGCAACCATACTAAATTCAATGGTCTATTCACTAATAAATTCATTGCTCTAATGTACTAAATTCAATGTAAGATAATGGGCTTTTCTTTTTACTCAAAGTTAAATTGATCTCTGTGGATAAAAATCTAACTACGCACTAATAAATTCATTGCCCTAATGTACTAAATTCAACGTAAGATAATGGGCTTTTCGTTTTACTCAAAGTTAAATTGATCTCTGTGCATAAAAACCCTAATGTACTAAATTCAATGTAAGATAATGGGCTTTTCTTTTTACTCAAAGTTCAATTGATCTCTGTGGAAAAAAATCTAACTACGCACTAATAAATTCATTGCCCTAATGTACTAAATTCAACGTAAGATAATGGGCTTTTCTTTTTACTCAAAGTTTAATTGATCTCTGTGCATAAAAATCTAACTACGCATATACTGCACCTTGCAGTAGCAAATGCGATACACCTCGGTGCTTGCTCATTACACTCTAAGTAGATTTAGCTCGCTGCTTACTGATTACACTCTTAGATTTAGCCCGGTGCTTATTGATAAATTTTCATGTAACTCGCAGGATTAGGGCAAAGGGTTAATATTGTAAAAATGCATTTTTGTGGCCTGTCTAATCTTGTTGGTAATATATATCCATTAAAGGTTACTGTAAAAATGCATTTTGTGGCCTGTCTAGTCTGGTCAATAATATATATCCATTGAAAGGTTGATAGATACATTACACTGATGAAGTCAACAATGTCGGCAATGTTTATATAAATGGAAGTGCTCTGCTGACAATGCTTTATATCTATGGAAGTGAATGATAGGCTGAGTCTAGACACTGTACAATTGCTTTACACTTTGTATAGTGGATTGGGTCTAGGTTTACATCATTTTAAAATGTGCCGGCTTACATTTAGTGCATGCCAGTTGAGTTCCATGATGCCTGCGTTTTACCATTATAAAATTGGAGTTTGAAGGCGTCTGATTTTGAAACCACATACATTTCTTAATTATTTGTAGCTTGAGTATCCACTGAATATAGCATATCCACTGATAGGAGTGTTTTGAGGTAAAGGAATAATATATTCAACTACCCACTGGAGAACGCCTTCCCCCCCTCTATTTAAGAAGAAGACACCAGAAAGCCCAATTCAATAAAGAGCTTCGACTGTGCTGTGTTCACTGTACTGTTTGATTGGCATTCTTTTGGTGAGCAGATCGCAGAAATGGAGAAAACAACGAGAAGATCTTTATCTGTTGTTGTTGTTGTTATTGCAGTAGTAGTGGGCATACTGCAGCATCTAGCTGTAGGTGCCAGCGGGCAGCTTGTGTACAATTTCTACATATATAGTTGTCCGAATGTGGATACTATCGTCTCAAACGTCGTTCGGTCGGCTGTCCAAAATGATACCCGAATGGCAGCCTCGCTTCTTCGTCTACATTTCCACGATTGCATCGTTAATGTAAGTCTACCATGTGTTTTTTTTAAACCTTAGAGAGCATCTTCGTTTAATTTTTCAATTTATTATAATTTAATTGAAGAAAATCACAGTCGCTAAATATCTATATCATTTTTAGACAAACTTTTCTTTATCTATATTTAAAGGAGATTGTAAATTTACAAGATCGTTAGCTGTAAATTATGAATTATGAGGATAAATATAATAAATTAGCATAATCATTTAATTTGTGGTTAGTAAATATTAATAAAGGTTAGTGAACACAAGATTTTTAGTTATATGGTTGTTTACTATGAATTGCTTATTATTTATGCATTAGCTAAGAGTTATATATGTATTAGTTAAGCTATCAGTTATTTTAATATATATATATATATTTGTAATAATTGTTTATTTGGAATTTTCAAAGAAAGCCATAAAATCAATCTGTCTAAGTCTCAACCTTGTACAAAAAAGTATAAGCCATATTCCACTTCAAAATATAAATGCCTATCCCCATAATAAATACTTCCAAAACAATTTTATATCCCTGTAATAAACCTCCAAAACAATTCATATCCTGGTAATAAATACCTCCAAAACAATTTCATATAACACCATAGGTTGAATTAGAAAGGAAAATAATTTGTTGTTTTTAAATTATAATTAATTTTTCTTATATGTTTTCTTATTTATTTAACTAATTTTTAATCATGATGATTTTATAATGACCAAAGTGACAAATTTATGTTGCTAGTAAATAATAAAGTGTATAAAAAAAATTATATAAAATTTGCATCTTCATAGATTTTCACATTTAGATCTCTAAGTACATGAAATAACTGAATAGTACATGATGAAACAACTGAATAGTACATGAAAGAAACTAAGAGGTTTTTAATTTTCTTTAGCAGATGGTTTGATAATCATTTTGGATCTCCAATAATAATGATTTTTTTTATATATTTAATTTTAAAGCTTGATGGAGTCTTTTTCATAATGTAAGCTTACTTTAAGGGTTTTTTTGGCTTTATATTAGATCTTTATTAGAATTGAACCTTACTCATGTGTCTTCTTAACTCTTCAGCTTTGGATCTAACCCCTTGACAATAATATAAATTTGTAATTATTATTATATATAAAATCAATTTTAATAGATTATTAATAAATAATGTATTTTTGCTAATAAAACTATATATAAAAAAATTTCTTAATAAATATAAATATA
Organism: Pseudotsuga menziesii; assembly: GCA_001517045.1. Classification (NCBI taxonomy): domain Eukaryota; kingdom Viridiplantae; phylum Streptophyta; class Pinopsida; order Pinales; family Pinaceae; genus Pseudotsuga; species Pseudotsuga menziesii. The sequence continues at coordinate 108,571 of LPNX010627012.1, forward strand.
AAATTTTAAAATATAAAAATGTTTCAATATTGGTATATTTGAATTGAATTGCATCATTTTAAAAATATCACATAAAGTAAAGAATTGCATCTTTTTTAAATATCATATGATGTAAAAGTTTCAAAACAATTGTATATGCATTATATAATATTTCATATGAAGTTTTTGTAATATTTTGATTGAGTTTATTTTAAATTTTAATTATAGTTATTTCATATCAAGTTTTTGTAATAATTTGATTAAAGTTATTCTTAATTTTAATTTTAGGTGTTTTTATTTTTAAAAGTTTAAAAATGTTTATATATAATTATTTATTAAAGGTTTAATATATTATTTATAAAAAATGATTTTATAATGGGAAGATAAACATTTATTCTTTTCAAACTTTTTTTAATTAATAAAATTAACATATTCATATAGTTTGTGGCTTCATGAGGTAGATAGGGATCAAATGGTTAAGAAATAGTTATGAAAGAATGAAAGAGAGTGGAATTTTTTTTAATTCTTCATATTCTTCTAGTTAAACAGGTTCAACTTTGAGTTATCCATGCCTAGCTACATGTTATTAGTGGCATTCTTACTTTTATCTATTTATCAATTATGAGTGATTTTGTATATTCTTTTTCTTTTTATCTCACATAATTAACCTATTATCTGCCCATGAAGTGTTGGTTACCCATTCATTAGCTATGAGTTATCCATGCATTGCTACCACTTATCCATTCATCACGTATTTACCAATTATTTATTATATTCATTTTTTTACAATTGTTTATTTTGAATTTTGAACTAGTGCCATAGAATCAATCTTGATACTACACTTGTCTCATCACCATAGAATCAATCTTGATAGTACACTTGTGTGGTCATCATCATCCGTAGATGAAAAAGCATAGACCCTATTCCACCCCAAATCTCAAATAAAAAAGTCTATCTACTTAAAAATATTGTTATTATTTTTAAATATATTTATCTTATTTTTCATTATGAAAATGTTTATATATAAGTGACATATGAGCAATATACCCTCAAATCAATCAAATACTTAATATTAAAAAATGGTTGAAATTACAATTTTATTTGTTTAAATCAAGAATTCATTGTTTTAAAATCCTGTATTTAGTATAAAATATAGTAATGTAATTGTTGGAATTATAAAAAAACCATTTTGATTTAGATTAATGTAATTGTTGGAATTATAAAAAACCATTTTGATTTAGATTTATGTAATTGTTGTAATTATTAAATTGTAACGTTTAGAAAAAAATTGACATGATTATATAAAAAAATCACCTTGATTTCATTTAAAATAAAAACGTTGGAAAACTGAGGGGGTTTTGGTTAATCTTTATCTTTGGAAAAGTGAGGAGTTTTGGCTTTTTATCCTAAACATTTTTTATCCAATATCCACTAATTTAATTATTGAGAAGTTATAATACCTTTTAAACCATCAAAACCAATTGGGCAGGCTTGAAGGAAGGGAAATTAATGATGAACATTTGGAGTGCCTTTCGGTTTCCAAAACAAAATGTTTTGATCTAAGTTTTGAGGGCGTAGTTAACTGTAAATCTTTTTGTTTTCACTAGTGGTGATTACATACATGCATTCCAATATAATTCATAGCCTCAACAGTGAATTAATGCATTGATAATTTATGGTTTATTTTAATTTTATCCTTAGTTTCTCTGTGCTGTGGCTGTTTATTTTATTGTATCCTTGGTCTCTCTGCCCTGTGGCTCCAAATGTGTAAATTGTTTTTCAGTAAGAGACACCAGGCATAAACAAATCCAAACGTACATGCTTGTAATTAATAGATTTTGTTACAATAGCATTGCAGATTACAAAAATCATCTGGTTCTCTAAATCAAATATATAACCATGGATTAATGTAACCGGAGTTTTTACAGGGATGCGACGCCTCAGTGTTGCTTGATGATACAGATAGCATTACAGGAGAGAAGAACGCTCTTCCTAATCTTAATTCAGCCAGAGGGTTCGAGGTCATTGACGCTATCAAGACAGCCCTGGAAAATTCTTGCAACGCAACTGTTTCTTGCGCAGATATTCTTGCTCTTGCAGCTAGGGATTCAGTCTACCTTGTAATATATACATATTTTTTACATTTTCCATATCTGGTTGATGTAAAACAAACCAATTCAAATAGACTTACTGAGTTTTTTTGTCTATTTAATTATGCAAGAGTGGTGGACCTTACTGGCAAGTGCAGCTGGGGAGAAGAGATGGCACCACTGCCAGCATAACTGCAGCAAACAACGATATCCCTTCTCCAGTAGATTCGCTCAGTTCACTAATATCTAAATTCCAAGGTGTTGGGCTTTCTGTTCAAGATCTTGTAGTCCTCTCAGGTATAATCAATACCGGATTTACATATTCAGGTTTTTGCATATTTTAAGCTAACTGTTTTGTTTAGTAGTTTAGTGTTAAATCGTTTTAATTGATCATTTCATTTATTTGTGACCTAAATATTTTAAGAAGGGTGTAGTTATTAGGTATTTGGTTCATATTGGAGTTATTGATGATGTTTTTGTATAAAAAAGAGAAAAACTGTTATAGTAAATCAGCCGACTGTGTAGAGGACTGTGTAGAGTTTGTAGCAGGTCATAGCAGATCAGTTTTTGTTGGACAGAATCTAACAGGAAGAAGAAGAGAGTTCACCTCTCTCCTATCTAAGCCATGTTAATTAAATTCCTGAAGCTAAATTTCTAAGTACAGAGTTATTATAGTCTTTAATGTTTAATGTAAGTCAGTAGAAGTTTTTTATAATAAGAAGAAGATTGTAAATCTGTAGAAATAGGACACACAGAGACACACAGACATACAGATACAAAGAGAAACAGTAGAAGTTCCATAAAAGGTGAAACATCCTTGTAAATTTCTAAATTTGTATTTACTCCTATAGTTCCTTGTTATGTTGCAACAAAATATATAACTCTATAGTTTATGGTTTAATGCAAGTTTTATTTAAAGGCACATCTTCTCCACATTTAAGTGAGTGAATGTTACTTACATTTACTGGTTAGGCCACTGAATGTTGTTTACATTTACTGGTTAGGGAAAGAACCATAGAATCCATAATTATTTCACCCCTTAAAAGTTCTAGTTTTTTTTAATATTTGGTTATATGATATTGTGAGTTGCAATACAGTTGATTGAATGTTGTTTACATTTACTTGTCAGTGAAAGAAACAAAGAATCCATAATAGTGTTCCACACAAGTTTTCTTTAATATTTGATTATATAATATTGTGAGTTGCAATACAGTTGAGTGAATGTTGTTTACATTTACTTGTTAGTGAAAGAAAGAAGGAATCCAGTAGTGTTCACACAAATTTTCAAATTTTCTTTAATATTTGGTTATATGATACTGTGAGTTGCAATATAGTTGTGTGACAGTTTATACCAAAAATTATCATGGGTTAAAAATGTTTTTACATATCATGAGCCTTTACACTAAGAAATATCATGTCCCATTAAAAGCATATCTAAGCTGAAGCAGCGGTATTTGCAGAGATAAACAAATTTGAATTTCTTGCCAAGTTTCAGTTGGAATTCCATTATTATTTTCTATACAATGAGATTTCTTTATTTATCTAGATTAGTTTTATGTCTCGTTTTTTTGAAAGTGTTAAAGATCTGCCTTTCTAGAGCAATGAGATTTATGTCATTTGTTCTGTACTTCAGGGGCTCACACAATAGGCCGTGCCCACTGCAGCAATTTCAACTCACGCCTCTTCAATTTCAGCGGCTCAAACAGTCCGGACCCAACGATCCAGCAATCTCTACTCCAAGACCTGCAAAGCTTATGCCCAGATGGAAACAGTGATGCAAATACACTGGCGCCATTGGACTCTGTGACCAAAGACAGGTTTGATAATGTGTATTTCAAAAACCTTCAGAACGATACGGGGCTTCTCCAGTCGGATCAGGTTCTCTTCTCCACCACAAATGCGTCGACTGTTTTTTATGTGCATTACTACAGCAGCTTTCCCTATGCGTTCTCCATAGACTTTCCCACTTCTATGGTGAAGATGGCCAACATCAGTGTGCATACTGGATCAGACGGAGAAATCAGAAAAAATTGTAGGTTTGTCAATTGAGGAGTACAATTTCTCCGACTTCAAGTGATAGTGAATAACAGCTTAGCCAAAAATGTGTTTAGGTTTATAAAAGGGTCAGGAGAAAAAAGAGAGATACGGTTTCTCCGAGAGTTCAGGAACTGGTGAAAAATATGTTAGGTTTATGAAAGTCAAGGGGAAATGATATTTCTCGTCAGTGTAAATCGCTTTTACTTGTTTTTGTTTATTTAAATACATGGGCAAAAGCTTTGTATGTTATCTGTGTATGTAAAATCTAATTTTGAAATTCTATTGTATTTTTATAATTGTGTGACCAATAAAATGTATAATTATTTATAGGTTAATAGCGTAGGATCTATATGTAATATTGTAAGAGTAAGCTGGTATTTGATGACTGTTTATGAATTAGATTAAATTATTATTTTGTGATGTTAAAATTATAATAATAAGTAAAATTAGTAGCAAAGTTGTTTAATATTTGTTTCTTAAAAAAAGTTTGTTAAAAATAATAATTGGTTTTTTTAGTTGAATTGTAAAAATTAATTAAGTCAATAGGCATTTAGATATTATCATAGATTTTGGACTTGCTTGAGTAGATTCCTAAAATTAACCCAAATGTAATAAGTGTAGAGAGATTTATTTCATGCTCATCTTATCTTGTTATAGTTAAATGCATCTTGATTAATATTTAAATAAGCTTCACTTAAAAAGTGGTTAAAAAAATGGTAAAATTGGTTTTTGTTTTTTCATATCAGTTTTGTTTTTGTTTATTAAAGAGTATTTGTTTTGTGCTTATATTATCTCTAACAATAAGGTATGAATAATGGATATAAAATTATATATTATAGTCTTTGTTTAAGAGCTAGCTATCTTAACAAAACTATATATATCAAGGGATTAAAAGTGAACCTTGTTCTAAATTGGAAAATAATATATATCAAGGGATTAAAAATACCTCGATCTAGGTCTGTGTAAATCCCTGGATCGAGGTCTTTTTAAGCCCTCAAGGTATTTTCCTCGATGGAGGCTTTATTTCAATTCTTGTAAGTTAAGTTGATTTTTTATATTGTAAGTAAACATTGAATTTTCAATTGAAATTCCAATTGAAAATTCAATGTGTACTTACAATTGGAATTATACATCATGATTTAAATATCAAAGTCTTTGATTTTGAAACAAATACAAAAATTTGAATTCAAAGTAAACAAATACAAAAACTCCAATCCTCATTTTTAACATAGTATGTTTTATTTCCAAAACTATCATATATAAGCACAACTTTAATCAATACTCATAAAACAAGCTTTTGAAAACTTCAATACTCATATTCATGTGAGCACATGAATATGGGTACCCAAAACCTTTTTTAATTGAAGTTTGTAAAATATCCTATCAAATAGGTATTCTTATCTTATCCCACAACTATTAACTATGTGAATGCCCTTATAAAATTTAACAAATTTGTTGATATTTAAAACCTTCATGGAATCCACCTCTTCAAATTCAATTAAAATCAACCATAGACTTATAAGATAATCAAATTTAGTAAAACATAATTTCAACAAGAAAATGATACTTGTAAGTAATAGTAAATAGTCAAAGAGTAATTGAAGTTATAGATGTGATTGAAATCACAAAAAATGGATATAAGGGACCCTTCTTCATATTTTTTCATGATTTCAATCACATCTATAAACACCAATCATTCATCTATTATATCTTTAACCCTTTTTAGTGAAATAAGCCAAGGTTTGTTTTTGTTATATATGTAGATTAAAATAATGATCTATTTGAGGTTTTTTTAAGCCTTGGATTGAAAGTTTAAAAATAGATCGATCAAGAATTTTTGCACATATTTTTGCAACCTGCTTTCCAAAAAGCATGAAGCACATTCATAGATCCAACCCTGTGAAAGCATAAACTGATTCCTTGAGCTCACTTCTCATTCTGAGTGGAAATACTATGTTCTTAGCCATCTCCACCCTATCTATTAGTTGCTTACTTGGAGGTATGATCTTAGCCATCTCCACACTATCTATTAGTTGCTTACTTGGAGGCATATCATAGATGGTACAGATATTGTTCTTAAAGAACACTTAATAGTTTGCATTTGAATTCATGCACTAGGTATACATCATCAACCGTTTTTGTACACCATTATTGGGAAAAATTAATATCCTCCATGTGCCATTGATTAATTCTCTAGTTTTACTTCAAATTGAACACTAGTGTCAAGATCGGTAAACAAACCCCTGTTTCCAGTCATGCAGTTACTGCAACCACTGTCCAAGAACGAAATATCCTTTGGAATTTCTTGGCTTATATTATAGGTCAATAATATTGGCTTCTCACCATCTTGAGACTCCTTTATAAGATTTGCGGATTGCTTTGCTCCATCTCCAAGCATCTTCCTGAAGATGCACTTATTGGCATAATGACCAAACTTCTTATAATAATAAGAATGTATTTTAGACTTGTATGTCCTCTAGTTACCTTGCTTCCAGCATTTGTTGTTGCTCCCCCTTCAACTATGAGACTTTAAGACATCTTCTCAGACTCAAAAACATCTCTATTATCTCCTTGAATAGAGTTTCTGCCACCTTTACCTCTTCCATTAGACCTTCCTCTTCTTCTGCCTCTTGTAATCATTATCCAAGGGATTATCTTTATATCTACTCATCCTAGACTCATGTGCTACCACGGCACGAGTCAATTCATCTAGCTACATCTGGATATCGTATTTTTGACTCCTCAATGGCTACAACAACACCCTCAAACTTCTTGGGAAAACTCCTAAGAATATTCTTTATCACTCTCTAATCTCAGAGATCTCCAGAGTACCTTAATGGGATAATTACTTTAATAACTTGGATCATGAACTAATCCATATAGCTTCAAACACCTTCATCTTGATATTTCCGAATTCTCTTCTTTGCAAGAAATTAGTCCTCATTTTATATATACATTGATAACAAGTTTCAAGAATGTCCCAAGCCTTCTTGAAAGACTTTGCACTTGAAATTGAAAGACATTGCACTTGAAATTTGGAAAAAATAATGTCATGCAAACCCTATTGGATAAAACCAAGAGCCTTATTATCCTTCGTTTTCCTATTCTCCTTGAACTGATCAAGGCATAATATGCAATTTCAGGAAACCCAACTTTTACATATCGCCAAAGATCCTGAGAACGCAATCTGGTTTTCATTCTAATAAACCAGCAATCATAATTATTTCCTGTTAAAATAGGGACCTTTGGTGTGGTTTTCCAAGACTATTGCTCGATGCCATCTTCAGCGATACCCTTTTATCACAGGTAAGCAACTCAAAAATTTAACCTAACTCCTCATCTATATAAGAATAGTTCTTCCATCTCCATGGACTTACTGGCACAAATCCTCACCGACAAGAATATTTAGATTTTTTTCTCTGCCATGTGACCAAACAAGTATGCACATGCATAATGATTACCAAACAGATCTTTGACCAAGCTCAACAATGGATGGCAAGAGCGCTTTCTAGCTCTAATAGCACTTTGAAGGTATTGAAACAGGGGAGTGTATACACAGAAGAACCAACATAGAATGAGCAAAACCAACAATTTCAGAACTTCGCTCTTTTTTCCTGATTAATTATCAAATGTAACAGCATAATTCAATTTATAGGTTATAACTTTTCGGTCGCTACTCCAGTGGGAGATGATTACAAAACCAACGACTAAATCAGCGTTAGAACAAACCTCTGAAACGTTATTGAATACTACACCTACCCAATCATTGACGGTCAATATCTGAATGTCGGATATTACTAATCGACCTTTTCTCAGGGGCCTCCACTTTGTTTCCTCAATACCAATGCCCTGATGCACATGCCCCATCCGCACTGCTCCCTCACTTTCCTTTGATGACATTTGCACAATGCCGATACGGAACTACGATACACTGTCTTGCCTCACTTTCCTTTGATGACATTTGCACAATGCCGATACGCAACTACGATACACTGTCTTGGTTCAAATTTTAGGAGTTTTTTAGACTTTTTGCACTGCTCTATTTGACATAGTCGGGTGATAGCTTATTCCGTACCTTTCAGTGAGGCCAAGAATAACCAATTCTAACAACTACTTTCACACCAATTGTATTTTCGATATCCATCCATAAATTTAGCCATGGAAATTCTTGTTTTTTAAATGCAAGTTTAAAATTGTAAGTTTTGATTAGAATTTTTATGAAAATTGCAAATGTATGTTTAGAAATGTATAATTTTAGTCAACTCCATAAAAATAACTGGAAAGATCTAAAACAATTTGGAAAGTTTTACCAATTGTAACAATTAATCAACTCCTTTCTTTGTTTTATGGAACCCAATCCAGGTTTAAACCTTGGATTCTTTATCCTTCATGATCATGGAGGTTAAAGTTTTAAACTATCGTACACACAGAACATTGACGTTATCAAGTCCATACAATTGAATTTCAAATTACAAGTTTTTAGAACACAATTTCAGATTAGGTTTAGATTCAATTTGATTTGGTAAATTGGTATTTTTCATTATTGCATTATACCGGAGTGTAATAATAGTTTGTTGTAGAATTGATGTGCAAATGAAAATGCAAGAAAAGAAGCAGAATCTGTTGTTAAGAAAAGATAACGGAGTAATCTATCACCAGACGGAGTTAAATGGGCCCCGGTGCAAATGGTTGGGTAGATAGCTTATTTTAAAGTTAATGCTATTTTTTTTTAATAATAAAATATTATTAAAAATAACTTGTTAACTTAAATTAATTTTAAATTATTTAGAATTGCATATATATAACAACATAAATTACATAAACTAAAAAGCATAAAAATTAGATTACACATTTTCATTTTAAAAAAAGGTTTACACCATCACCTTTTAAATAAATCTATACTGGTATACACTCAACAATACCTCTGATACATCTCAGCTACTGCCACTTGTCATCTCATGAAACCTTTCAGACTCTCTTCGGATTTCAGACCTCGCCACAAAGCTGATACTTGATGGATTCTGATGCAACTCAAGGCGGTGGCATTTAACTCTGTACATGCAGACTTGAATGTTGGATAAGTTTGAACGCGGCCCATCAACCTGTAGAACAAGTTCAATGCAAGTATGGACTACCTCATCACCTCAGTGCCTCACTGCCTGAACATAACCAGAACTGATTGAGTCGACTTCAATCCCAGTTAGTGCAAACCAATAAGTGCATTATCTTCATCACCTCACTGCCTGGACATAACTATAACTGATTGAGTCGACTTCAATCCCAGTTAGTGCAAACCAATAACTGCATTATCTTGGTTTGATTTCTATGGTATAGGGTTTGGAGAAATAGTTACACCCAACACTTATCTTGTAATTTCTAGTTGTTATTCTTAGCATTTTAATATAAATTCTTTACCCATTCTCATTTTTTTTAAATGGTTCTTATTACTGTAGCCATGTTTATATAGATATTCTTAGTGTTGCTAAATGATACAGATAGCATCACAGGAGAGAAGAACGCTTTTCCTAATATTAGTTCAGCCAGACAGTTCAAGGTCATCGACAATACAGGACAACCCTGGATCATTCTTGCAACGCCACTGTTTCATTAGTAGATATTCTCTCTTGTAGATCGGGATTCAAGGTACATTGTAATATATATTCGAGTTGTTTAAACAGGGGACGATTTGTTTCCTCTTTTGTATATCTAAAAACATTGCTAGATTTTATAGAATGTAAGTATTGGAGGTTTTCTTGTCACTTGATTTCATTTCTTTTCTAAACTTAAAATCGTCCAACAAAAAACAAAAATTACAAATTTCATGGATTAAATTCACCTCTAACTTAAAAGTTAAAATCAAACTCAAAATCAAAATCGTCCCTAATTAGACAGCTCCATATATATTTCTAATATGAATTCGAGCTTTCTCCAGTCTGTCGAGACTTCTTCTGAAATCACTTGTTTGCAACCCCGGTGTGGGCACTCCGCTGCCACGTGTGGTTACCCAATTTGCTCTCAGGCAGAGTTCAGCAATTCTTTTGAGCTTTTCAACACTTCATCCAATTTCATTTTTTTGCTTCAAGCTTCTATGGTTAGCTTCTATGGCTACGAGGATTCGAGAATTAAGTACTTCCAACAAGCAATGGACCTAATCAAGCATAGCGTCAAATGAAAGGATTTGGAAGCAATTTGGGGAAGCAATTTGGCAATATCTTACTCACTTTAAGTATTGGAATGGTATTGGAACTTTGATTATGTATAGAGTTGGAATTGTCTTTAACGTAAGAGTCCGACCAATTTTTTTTAATATTCTATACCCTCAGGGTTATTCAATTTCAACTATATCCAATATATATAACAATAAACAATATGCAACACCTTATAGGGTAGCAATTAATAAATGCACATGTTTAAAGGAGTCTCGTAAGGATCAAAAACAATGTATAACAATAAACAATATGCACCACCTTAAAGTGTATAAGCATTTAATAAAGTGTAAGTGTAAATTTTTGGGAGGAGTCTCGTAAGTATCAAAATAAAATAGAAGAAATTGAAAGAGAATTCAATTTGTAGAACTATGTTTGACGTGGAGAGATAAAAAATTTAGAGCTGTGTATGACCGTCAGAATTTTAAAACGCAGCACATTTTTATAGACTAAAGAGTCAAATTCTTGAGAGAGAAAATCCTTGCCTCGTAAAGAAACAGCTTCATGGATGTATAAATCCATATTTGCAATAATTTTAGTAATCGACGCCGACTATCCTGTGTACAGAGCCCACAAGTAACAAAGCACAATAAAACAAGAATCCCTAATAACCACAACAAACTTTAGACAATATAATACATATTATAATGCTACATCTCCGTCATTGCACTCAGTCGTCAATAGAATCGAATAGGATTGAAGGCTGAGCCTGTAATAAATTGCTAGGTCATTAGCCAACTATTTATACTTCATTAAGTTAACTCAATCAAGTAGTGGTATAAATTGCAACAAATTCTATCGTTTTTGGCAATCCGTTTCAGTGAGATGTTTGCAATTTAGGAGATTGGACATTACTTTTTTGAATAAAAAAAGTTAATTTGATGTTTTCTTTAAAAAAATTTAAAAATAATGATGAAATTGTACATTTCTTCCACGACTTATACTATTCACTACTATTTAATTTTTGAATATATGCTTTAATTTTTGAATATATGCAATAAAGACTAAGGCTTATCGTAGTATGGCTTGTAGTAAGGCAAGTATTAACCTACTCAATAGACTAAGCAAGGCAAGTCAGAAAGAAAGTACAATGTCCGTGGAACTCACTCAATTACTAAAAAACAACTAGACAGTAAGTACTATTAGCTTCCAGTATACCTACTTGCTGTCTCTTTGGCTTTTAGTGTTTTCCATGGAAACTAGGAGGCCTTTCGCTCAGCTAACAAGTTCCTCTTTTTTTTGCCAATAATGGAATAATAAATATATAATCCTTTAGATTTACTAAGCTACATTATATTTCCTACACATTAAACTAGAAATACATAATATTTCTAATTCCTAATAATACTACTCAGACTTCCTTCAACAAAAGTAGTATTATAAGATTTATTTTAAATCTAATCTATCAACCATCCAAAAGGATCTAATACCGACGGTAAAGCATTTCATTACTCACTGTAAAATGAGAAAAATAGTTCTTGGTGTCCCACAATAGTGTTATCAATTCTTCTCAGTGCAATAAAAAAAAGTAGTTATTGCTGTCCCATAGTAATGTTATCAATTCTTCTCAGTGCAATAAAAAAAAAAGTAGTTATTGCTGTCCCAAAAGTGCATCAATTCTTCCTGATTTTATCATGAAAAGGGCCATCAATTCTTCCTGATTTTATCATGGGTATATCGTTGATGCATCTATCTTTGCCCTTTGGATTATAATTAAGTAAATATTATTCACAGTTAGATCAGTTAGATTTCTGTGCATTAAAACCTAATTACGCATATACTGCACCTTCCCATAGCAGTTAGATCAGTTATATTTTTGTGCATTAAAAATTAAAATCTAATTACATATATAGTGCATCTTCCCATAGCAAACAGTATATAGCTCTGTGTTTATTGATTACATTTAAAGTAAATTTAGCTCATCAGATTAGTGTAAAAATGCTTTTTGTGTCCTATATTCCAATTATGAAGTCAATTATGTATAGATCCAGGAGATTTACCAAATTTCAGAGGAAATATCTTGAAGTGTGAGGAAATGTGTAATGAAATGTTTATGGTATTAATTTATCTGTTTTATATATATGCAATTCTAAATAATCTAAATTTAATTTGAGTCTATATGTTATTGTTAATAATATTTTATTATTTTTTATTACATTGAAGAGGTGCATTCTACAGCCCAGTAAAAGAGAGATGTGTAACTCTTCCTTGCTCATCCTAGAGTTGACACTTATTTTTTATAAAAAATAATAAAATATTATTAAAAATAATAGTCATCTCAAATGAAATTTAAAATATTTAAAATTGCATTTATATAAGAACATAAATTAAAACCATAAACATTATATTACACATTTCCATTTTAAAAAAATTTATAACTTGAAAGATTTGATCCTCTGTATGATTGGTAGATCTCTTTTAAATGAATTTATGCTAATAAAAGATATGTATCAACTCTAAGATGACGAAAGAAAAAGTTACACATCTCTCCTTCAAATATAGAATTATACAACTCAATAATATTATTGATTACATTCTGAATAAGTCTACATTAAGACAAAGGTTACTGTAAAAATGCATTCTGTGTCCTACATTCCACTCATGAAGTCAACTATGTCGGCAAAGTTTATAACCATGGAAGTGCTCTACCAGCAATATTTATATCCATGGAAGTGAATGATAGGCCGGAGCTCTACACTGTGCAATGCTTTCCACGTTGTATGGTGGACTAATCAATTAAAAATCTGGCTTGCATTTAGTGCATCCATGATATGAGTTCCATGATGCCTGCTCTTTACCATTATAAAATTGGAGTTTGAAGTCGTCTGATTTTGAAACCACACACACACATATATATAATTCTTTTAAAAATTATTCGTGGCTGGAGTTTCCACTGATTATAACTTATCCACTGATAGGAGCGTTGAAGTTAAGGAATAATATATTCAACCGCCCACCCGCAAAAGCCTTTTAGCTCATCTATTTAAGATGAATAGATACCATAAAACACCAGAAAGCCCAATTGAATAAAGACTTTCTGTGCTCATTAGCATTCTTTTAGTGAGGAGATCTGAGCAATGGAGAAAACAACGAACACATCTTTATCGGTTGTTGTTATTGCAGTAGTGGGCGTGCTGCAGCATCTTGCTGGAGGTGCCAACGGCCAGCTTGTTTACAATTTCTACAGGTTTAGTTGTCCGTATGTGGATACTATCGTTTCAAACGTCGTTCGGTCCGCTGTTCAAAATGATACTCGAATGGCAGCTTCACTTCTTCGCCTCCATTTCCACGACTGTATCGTTAATGTAAGTCTACATTAATGTTTCATTCCATGAGCCTGTATATTTTTTTTAAATAGTGGCAAAATCTATATATTTTCTTGAATGGCTACCATGTTTACGTATTCATTCCCTCAACCTGTTTCTTAGGAGTTGTTTGATGAATATTTTTTTTAAATATTGTCAAATTTTATACTTTGTTTGGAATGGTTTTTAGGTTTTTTTACATTTTTAGGTTATTTATATTTTATAGTTTGGAAGAAAAAAAATATACAAATTTGCTAGTTTAAATTTGAAATAAGAATATAATTATGATTATTGTCTAACTAGCACGCTCATATAGTGTGTGGTTGGATCACTTTGATAGGGATCAAAGAGTTGAGAGATAGTTATGGAATGGAAAACTATTTAGAAATATGTTTTTATTCTTTATATTCTTTTAGTTAAACTCGATAAAGTGTGAGTTTTCAATGCTTAGCTTCATGTTTTCTATTTATCAACTATCAATTAGTTTTTATATTCTTTTTATTTTTCTCTCTCATTCTTCTAGTTATATTATATTGGATGAGGTTGGTTATCATCCATAAGCAATGAGTTATCCATGCATTGCTATTCCTCCTTTTATAATTATTTATTTTGAATTTTGAACAACTTCCATAGAATTAATCAAAGCTCTCATCCACCCCAAATCTCAAATCAAAAAGTCTATCTACATAATTATTAGGGTGTATGCATTCCTCCATTTTAAAATCCACTAGTAAATTTTATAATTATAATATAGAATATAATTTTGAAATCTAATATTAAGTTAATTAAAATGATGATAAGTTTTATAATTATAATATAATTTTGAAATCTAATATTAAGTTAATTAAAAGTAGTTTTAAATGTTACTTCAATGTATTCAATATACTCATATTATTTACTATATTAATTTTAATAGGAACATAATTTTTTAATAACATAGTTTTAATCTCATACATAAAGAAAATATAAAATTAAATATTAACTTTTTTAATATAAAATATAAAATTATTTTAATTATAAAAAAAATAAAAAATAAAAACATTTTTATCCCTATAATAATTTTATATAAAAAATTTAATATTTACTTTTAAATTTATTTACATAAAATAAATAATTACAAATATTTCACTATCTATTTTAAAATTGATTTACATATTTTTCTATTATAAGTTTCATAACAATTTTATATAAATATAGCCACCCCATAGATTGAATCAAGCTCCTCTCATTATTTGGTTAGATAGAAATGGTATTAAATTTGTTCTTTTCTTTATATTATATCATTACCCTTTAATTTAATTATTTAAGTTAATTTTTTATAAATAAAAATTTATGCAATTTGAATTATAATTAATTTTTTATATTTATTTTATTTATTTATTTTCAATATAAAATATTTAAAAATAAAATTGAAATTTTTACCAAAAATGAAGTGTGATTTATTCATTTTGATATGTCATTTGAATTATGATGAGATGGTTTTTAGATATAACAGACTTCAATTTTTTTTGGCAATATGAAAGGACATTTTTATTTAAATATATAAATATTACAAAACTTTAAATATATAATATATATATTGGTTATTAAAATTTGGTAATATATTTATAGAAAATATATATGTATATATATTTTTAAAAATAAAAAGTTTATAGGTATATAGAATAGATGAATACTTAGGATTATTACTTCAAAACTTAATGAATATTAATTTACTATAAAATAATAATAATAATAATAAAATTATATAAAAATGTTTCAATATTTTAAATTCATCCCTACCTTGTTAAAAATAAGTTTCCAAATACATAGAAATTTCAAAATATTTTCATATAATATACACTCACTTCATTGATTGAATCAAGCCTCTTGTACTTTGATTAAATAAAAATTGTATTTAGTTACAAAAATAAAATAATAAAAGAAATTTTGTATAAAAATTATTTAACATTTATCTTTATCAAAAAAATAAGTAAACTTTCAAAATATTTTCATATAATATACACTTACTTTATAGATTGAATCAAGCTTCTTATGATTTGGTTAAATAGAAATTGGATGGAATTTGTTATTTTTTTTCTAATAAATTAATGTAATGTTATGTAACTATTTTTTATATAATGGTTGGGAGGAAGGTTCAATTCTTGAAAATGACATGAATTAATGATTAAATAGATTGTGTAATTATTTATGAATTCAACTTCATATAAATATAGATTAAATTGAGTTATTTTCATGATTTATATAGATATTTTTTAATAAATTAATAATACAATTATTTTTTAAATTTTTTATATTAATACTTCATTTTCAATTATAAAAGCACTTAGGATTTTTTTTTATAAATAAGTAAGATTTATATAATTAATAAAATATATTCTAAATTAGAGCACTTGTGTGGCTCATTGACATCCCTTGATATGAAGTCATTTGTTGTAAAGGAGGTCAAAGATCAAATTCCACCCCAGTATGATGGTTATTATTAGCTTTACCCCGAGTATGATAGTTATTAATGTTCACCAAGATTGATTTTGGTTTGGACTCAAGAATCACTTAGTTTTATTTAGAATTTTATTTGTTTAGCCAATTTCTCTAAAGATTGTTTTAAGAAAGTATGAAGTAATTTTAGGAAGCCTCTTCTCTTTTATGTTGGTTATCTTATTCTTCTTTTTTATGTTGTTTATCTTATTCGTGTTTATCTTAGGAAGCCTCTTCTCTTTTATGTTGTTTATCTTACGAAACCTCTTTCTCTTTTACTTTACTTAAATCTTATTCTTGTATATTAATTATTCTCTTATATTAAATAGAGAAACACTTATAGCCATGTTCTAAATAAAAAAACTCACTTATATAATACTAATAATAAAATTTAAAAATTACATGTTATAAATAAATTTTAAATTTTCTATATCATTTCCTACAATTTTCCAGAAATACTATAAATCTAAATCCAAACTTTAGAAGCAAACAAAGCTTAGAATAGATATTACATTTTCCTAAGAATGAATATATACATGCATTTCAATATAATGGGTGGCGTAATCTGTGATTGGGCGCATTAATGAAGTAATGTTTATTTTATTTGTATTTATTGTGTTACTCTACCATTGCAGATTACAAAATCAAATATATAACAATGAATTAATGCAACCGGGTGTTACAGGGATGCGACGCCTCGGTGTTGCTGGATGATACAGATAGTTTTACAGGAGAGAAGACCGCTCTTCCTAATCTTAATTCAGCCAGAGGTTTCGAGGTCATCGATGCTATCAAGACAGCCCTCGAAAGATTTTGCAGCGCCACGGTTTCTTGCTCAGACATTCTCGCTCTTGCAGCTCGGGACTCAGTATACCTTGTAATATATACATATATATATATTTTACATTTTCCACAACTGACGATCATATCTATCAAACAACATTTTTTTTTTGAATTAAAACAAACGTACTTACTGCGTTTTTTGTTTCTTTATAAAGAGCGGTGGCCCTTACTGGCAAGTGCAACTGGGTAGAAGAGATAGCACGACTGCCAGCAAAAGTGCAGCAAACACCAACATCCCTTCTCCCTTCGAGTCGCTCGATTCACTCATATCCAAATTCCAAGGCGTTGGGCTTTCTGTTCAAGATCTTGTAGTCCTCTCAGGTATAATCATACCGGATTTACATATTCTAAACTAGGCTAGACTGTTGTATAATTAACACTGAATTTGCATATGCATATTCTATACTAGACAGGATTATCTAAACATGCAGATTATGTAGTATTTAGTGTTGGTGGTTAAACAACTCTGAGAGGGCTAAATTTGAGTTACTTTTAGTCATTAAAAAAAAAAAGTTTACTCACTTACCCTACCTAACTTTAAGTAGAAATTTAAATTTAAGAAATGAGTAATATTTCTCACCCGCCTAAATTTCATACAATAATAATTTCACAGAATTACAAAATCATATAACCAAACATTTAAGAAGAATTGAGTCTACCACTGTCTGGTAAAAACAAACTTTTACTGGGTGAATTACTTATGGATTTTTTGTGTCTTTCACTTAACCTGTAAATATAAGTAATTCTAGAGAGGATTTGCCTTAAATATAAACTTGGAAATATACAAAGAGATTTCACCTTTACAGAGAGAAGCTCTGGATACTTTCAAACACACATAAGCTTGAATTTGGACACTATTCTCTCTTTGATTTCCAATCCTATTCTTCTATTTATAGGCAAACTAACATTTGCTTCTCCGTGAATCTACTGTGTTAACATTAAAGACTAAAGACTGTAATAACTATCTACCTAAAAACTTAGCTTCAGAAATTTAATTCCACTGGGTTTATATATGAGAGACCTGAACTCTTCAACATAAACTGGACAGAGTTAGCTGAGATTTTGGAGAGATGTGTAACTCCTTTTGTGACAGGTTTAATTTATAATTTATTTATTTATTTATTAAAAATAACATGTTCGCTTAAATTAAAATTAAAATATTTAGAATTGCATATATATATATATATAAACAGCATATATTAAATAAACTAAATCATAAACATTGGATTACACATTTCATCAATATTTCCATTTTAAAAAAGCATTATAACTTGAGAAATTTGATCCCTCTAGGTGCTTGATACATCCTTTTAGATGAATCCATGCTGATTTTTAATAAAACCAGGTTTAAGATAATTCTCATGCTATTTTTTTAATAAAACCAAGTTTAAAATAAATCTAATGCTAATTTGAAATGTTGTATGATAGTTTGAAATGTTGTATTCATGGGTAGTTTGATCTCGCCACCTAACCTTTATATCAATGTACATATATCACTGGTATATTGCTCAGGAGCTCACACCATAGGCCGTGCCCACTGCGCCACTTTCAGCTCACGCCTCTTCAATTTGAGCGGCTCAAACAATCCGGACCCAACGATCCAGCCATCTCTACTCCAAAACCTACAAAGCTTATGCCCAAATGGAAACAGTGATGCAAATACACTGGCGGCATTGGACCCTGTGACCAAAGACATGTTTGATAATGTCTATTTCAAAAATCTTCAGAGCAATACGGGGCTTCTCCAGTCGGATCAGATTCTCTTCTCCACGACAAATGCATCGACTGTTTTTTATGTGAATTACTACAGCAGCTTTCCCTATGCGTTCTCCATAGACTTTCCCACTTCTATGGTGAAGATGGCCAACATCAGTGTGCATACTGGATCAGATGGAGAAATCAGAAAAAACTGTAGGTTTGTTAACTAATACTTGTTGAAGTTTTAGCTTGAAGATGATGATCTGGTGAATTGCATGTTTAACGTGGTGGTGAAGAGCAGAAGTAGGTAGAAGAAGATGATGATATATATGTTATATGTTATATGTGAATAGCAGGTGGCTTTAAAAATGCTGTGTTTGTAAAGCTAGAAGAATATGATGTTTCTCGAATGTTTTGCTTAGTTGTTTTGAATAAATCAGTCTCGCAGTTTGGGAAGATTTAAATTTCAATCGATGTTTCTTGTTGTGTTGTAAGAGAACTATAAAACCGAGGGTTCAATCTTTGTATTTCACTTACATGAAAGTTAAATTTTATTTATTTTTAGAAAGGTATGGTTACAACTCTAAAGAGTTTCAATGACTCTTCATGTAGTTTTAATTTTATATTTCTTTAATAGTGTTGTTAATGTATGAAATGTTGTAACCCCGGATGGATGCCAGTGTGAGTCAGCCTAAAGTGGAGGCCAACGTGGCCTCTCCCGCCAGCACTCAACCTAATGTCATTAATGGCCATTAAGACTTCAACTAGCGTGGCAACTCTACAGCTCAACGGCAGGTCGAGGTTGTCTCATCGCAGCTTGGACGCCTTAACTCATCCGTCGCGTTGTTGCGCTTCGCACAAGTGTCATTCAATGGTGATCATGCCCCTCCAAACTTATCCCGCTCTACTGGTTCATTATCGCTCTCCTGGTTCCGCAAGTCTTCCTTGGTCGCTCTGTTCACCGAGGTTTCCACTCTTCGATTCAAGCCACCATCACTAGTCTCTCTGCAGCTCCGCGCACAGCCCTGCACCATTTCTGCTCGCCCGCCCACAGCCTTATCATTTCCCCGCCATGCCTCGACAACAGAGAGGCTCGTCGCGCTGGGGACGAAGAGGCAACACTCGGTCATATGGCCATATCCCCCTCTCCTCCCAAGCTTGCAACAATGGCTTCGACCTGGAAATTCTGGAGAAGGTACGAAGAATTCTTGAACTGGGAAGATGAGTTGTCTAGTGCGCTCGGTGCAGCAGGATGCACAATGGAACGATGGCAGAACAACTGGGTCTTCAAAAACCTGCTCACACACACCTAGTCCTTCAATTTAATCCTCTGGTTCCATCGCGCCCGGCCTCTCCAGCTCCTCCACCCCCGGCCCCCCAAGAAATGGCATCACCCAATCCCCAACCGGTATTGCCTCATGCGCCCCCATGTCCGCCTGATAATTCGCCTCCACCTCAGAATTCCATTCCCTCGTCACACCTTTGACCCTCTTCCAGCTCTACGTACAAATTCTCGTCCAACCCCATTGTCTCCAAGAAGACCTCTCCCGTACCCTCCAAAAATCCACCTGAAATCTCTGGAAAGGCGGCATCCAGCTCCACCGACGAGGAAATGGCGACCTCTTATGACAGTTCAACGACTTCTTCAGGCAAGCCTGCACGTCCAAAATCTCCAGGATACACATGCCCAATCACAGAAGAACCTTGGGCAGAAGCCATGACACGCGGTCTTCATGGCCATGTATCTCTCAACACGCTGCTTGCGCCACATTCAAGTTCTCCCGGCCACGTTCCGCTCAGTTCTATTATGTTTGATTTCCTTTGTTTATACTATGTCCATGTGTCGGCTCTTGCCACACTCTCTTTGAACTGTAAATGTTTTTGACTATGTTCACTTGACAGGCCTGTTTTTCCTCCAAGAGGGAGGGTCATTTTGATCTGTTTTCCCTCCCGGAGGGAGGGTCGAATTATACTTTGACACGCCATACTTGCTCCCCCTGAGCGAGACGAACTGTATCTTTTGCCTGTACTATTATTTTTTTACTCTTTTAATAGATTAGATCTCAACTTACAAAAAAAAATGTATGGAATGTTGTAATATTCAAATTGCAAAGAGTTTAACATAGTTTCTTAGTTTAGTTATTTTTTATGGACAATTTTAATTGTTATAAAAACCAGCATAGATCCATCTTAAACTTGGATCTAGAAAGCAGGGATCCAATTTTTTTAGGTTATTTTTATCTTAAATTTTTAAATGTTCATAAAAAATTACACCTCAAACATTTTGATCCCAATCCGGGTTTAACATGGATCTTTTAATTACTTTTCATTTAGTTTTATTATTGGGTTTTTATTATTTGATAAAGGGTTTTTATTATTTGATAAATTAGACGATATGTTTTTCTCTTTATTCTTTTTGTTTACACTATATTCTTTTTTCTCTATGTTTTTTGTTTACACTATATAAATATATGAATTCACAATATAATTTTTTTTATGTCGATTAACATAATGTTTTTTTAATGTATGAATCCACAATATATGTTCTTTTTTATGTACGCTAGCATAACGTTACATAACAAATAAATCACTTTAATGAATTTTAATAAATTTCACAAAAATCTTATAGTTAGCAAGAAAAAAACATTAATCCTTTTAATGGCAAAGAGTTTAAAGAGAAAGCCAAGTTGGAAGGTTACATAACTAACTAAGAAATCACTATGATGATTTTATGGATATCTTAGAGTTAACTAAATAATCTTTTTAATGGTAAAAGATTTTTTATTATAGAAAATGAAAAATGAAGTTTAAAAATGGTAAAGAAAGATAAAGCAATGGTAAAAGGTTTTATATTATAGAAAATGAAGAATGAAGTTTAAAAATGGTAAAGAAAGATAAAGCAATGTTTATGATAAGATTTGCATTTTCTAATCATATTTCTGTTATTATTTTGGGTTAAAGTCTTCAATAATTTTACATATAAAACAAACAAAGAGTTGTCGTTAGGTTGCTGCGGAGATTAAGTGTGCATTCAATACATACTTACTCTATTCATTGCCATAATTCTTATGTATAAGATGCACATTTACTCCCCCATCTCCAAAAATGAGCACTTGCTCATTCAACCCCAACAACCCTCATATTATGGTTTATGGTGGGGGTAAGCAAGTAAGTGTGCATTTTGTCGTGTCATGGTAAGAGTGGGGGTAGCAAGTGTGCATTTCGTCAAAGGTTTACATACTACCCCTACCTGCAACTTACTACCCCTACCCGTAACCACCCTAGGGGTGGCATTTTATAAAATACATGCTCTCCTCACCCCACCATGACAAATGCATACTTAGTTGTCTTGCCACCCAGTCACCCTCGTGTCATTAACTTTATCCATTATCCTAAAATTGAAAATTCAGCAATAAATTAATTGTGATGACTTATTTGAAGGCAAATAGTGCATCCTTACACTTAAAACAAAAAGTGATGTAACTAGTTAACCTATCGTCTAACCATACCATCGCTAGATTACTATATTGTCATGTCACATTAATCTTTAAATTATTGATAATTTGGGTTTTTTTTAATTACAAAGGAAAATTCTAGAATGTTTCTAGAAGCCATGTAACTATTAACTAAAGACCTAAACTAAGTGGCCATGAATGCATATGTGCAACCTTAGGTTGTAGACATTATAGCAAATTTAATGTCTAAAATGGACTTCCTAAAGAAAATAATAAAATAATATTTATAAATTTTGAAGAAAAAGAAGAAAAAACTAATTCTTTCTATATATTCAACTTTTCTCTATGTTGTTTTACTCAAATTTCAAAGAACACTCAATGGATGTGAAATTCAATTCCATTTTGCATCCAATGCTTAATACATATTTTTTATGTATTTCTCATTTTTTGTGGGATGAGGTCCATCAAAAGTATGCAGTGTGGATACTCATTGGATGCGAAATTGAATTATGCATCCAATAAGTGCTTCTGCTCGAAATTTGAGTAAAACCACAAGGAGATAAGTTGAATGTACGAATTTTTTTTTTAAATTATTATGACATCAAAGTCAACCATTATGGTTGACTAATTTTGTTGAAATTATGTTTGGTTCTCGAAATCCAATGCATCAATGGCTCATTTTTAGAAGGCTCATTTTAGACCCAAAATTTGCTCTAATGTAGTATTTTTCTCAGTTGTTCAATTGTCGAGAATAAATTGTTAAATTGTCTTCTTTCAAGAATATCATGTTGTAGTTTCATGAAAAACAAAAAGAAATTGTTGTTCCAAGGCTGGCCAAAATTCAAACCATGGATTGATCTTCAAACAAGACAATGTTTTATACAAGTGCAATGTTGTTGATTTCATATAATTGTAATGGATCTACTATTTTGAAATCATAAAAGTCCAAAAAAGATGAAAATTACCTCAAACTTATTATCATTGAAGCTAATTGCATTTGTTTAGTCCTGCCATGATTTGAAATATATATTTGTGCTAATAAGAATAACACAAATTGACACTTCCAAGAGAGTTTATCATCAATGCAAATGAATATGCGTCATCAAGGTTTGATGTTGGGATGGAGTGTTATCCTCCCCACCCAAATTCTATTCCTATAGATGACATGTTAAGCGTATAATGAATATATATTGTTGTAATGGCTTTCAGCCATAATTTTTACTTGGTCTTCTGCCCTAAAGAATCTAAGGTTTATCCTAAATACCATCCTTGAAATGCAAGTACCTGAAAGTTTGCCTCGAGATAATTTACCTAGAAAAAAACAATATAATCAAGGTTTGTTACAAGCTCAAACATTAAGATTTATAACCTCAACTAATGCCAAGGCCTCTACACTTCTTCAAGGATTATTTAGGACAAATAAACTTAGTATTACATATTTAATGTGCTCAGGCCTTCATATAAATGATATTGTAAAGGGTGGCAAGTTTTTCATTTCAAAATTTATGAATAAAATGTATTGTGGCCAAGATGTCCTAAGTATCTAATTATTTTGTAAACTATGCCTATCTTATTTTATGATAGCGTGTGAAGTATGTATATGTCTAAAACAACTTCAACACCTACACCAACGAATTAACGAATTATCAAAATAAAGAGCAAAATTTAGAAGAATTTGTGTAGTTTACGATGAATTATGAATAATGTTATGCAAATTTTAAATTCAAGGGTTGATAACATGAAGCTCAAATAAAAGGACAAAGAAAAAAGTACACAAATCAACTTGGTTGAGTTGTTAGAATGGCTCAATAAAGGCATGATCCTTCAAATTGTTGTTAAAAGAAAGGATGTCAAAAGGCTAAAGAACAATTGCCAATGGAGATTGAAGACAAGGTGGCAAATGCTTAACAAATAAATCAT
Source organism: Pseudotsuga menziesii (assembly GCA_001517045.1). NCBI lineage: Eukaryota > Viridiplantae > Streptophyta > Pinopsida > Pinales > Pinaceae > Pseudotsuga > Pseudotsuga menziesii. The sequence goes on from LPNX010627012.1 coordinate 132,582, forward strand.
GGCACAAATCAACGACCATGTTTGTCAACTTGTTAAGAAGTGGTTAGAACATTGAAAACAAATAAGTAATCTTGAATGATTATATTTGGCAAAGAAAAGGAATCTAAATAAACTATATTATAGATATGTAAAATCTCGACGAAAGATGGACTTGACTTTTTAGTCACTTCCAAGTTCAAATGACAACACATTCATCACTAACTACAAATAGCAAGGGAAACTGCGTACACTGAGTTTCAATCCTCAAAGGCGAATGACAGAACATAAGAAAAGGACTCGTCCAAGTGGCAGCTAATATATTATAGTTATCAAGTGAATTGTCATATATAACGCATACTACTAATGTGATACAGCAGTCAGCAGTCAAGTAGACAGTTCTAAATAGATAAATATACCCTCTGATACCATTTTGAGAAAGAAAAAAAAACTGTTATAAAAAATAAGACCTCTGATACAATTTGGAGAAAGAAAAAAACACTGTTATAAAGCAAGACTTTATGGTTTGTATGGTTAAACAGCTACTATTGTAACTGTAGTCCACTATATATATATATATATCTTCTGTTAGCTAATTAATTTGGGTTTTATTTATTCTTTTCAATAAGACTAACTTATTTTGGGTTCTATTTATTCTTTTCAGTAGCCAAATCTTTTTTAAATTTTTATTAGCTTTTGGATCTCCTGATGATAGATATAATGTCTAATCGAAATACCAAACAATTTTTAAACTCCAACACAATATGAATCCAAAAGATTACCAACTTTCCGAATTCACAAACCATGACCAATATCTAATAAAAATATCATCGTATTATACACCTTTACAAAGCAATAGATCACCAACTTTCCGATTTCACAAACCATGACCAATATCAAATAAAAATATCATTGTATTATACACCTTTACAAAGCAATAGTAAACCTAATCATTATCAAAATGACGAGCAATAGTAAACCTAATCATTACCAAAATGACATCGGTTTACTCTTTTTTATCCATTTCATTATTCTAAAATCCTTACATCCTAACTTCAATAGAAACTTTTGAATCCAATCATAGCCTCTGCATAACTCAACCTTTTTTACCATCCTGTCACATTGATAATAATGAGGCTGACCAAATCTAGTGCGTCCGTGTTAATATGAAGGTACTAATGCAAAGGCTCGGTTAATCGAGGTACCTATGATTTATACAGTCTTCTATGGCTTTACAAGATAGATACTTTGTCACTGTTGTAGTTGAATGGTCCGATGATATTAGAAATGGTTTTACCCTCTTCAATCAAAAGGGCTTGACCAACCAAAAGCATAATATATTTTTATCATGACCAACTAGAAGTAGTGTGTATTTAATCCTCAGAAATATCGCTTTCATATGCATCATTATTCAGAACAAATTCTTCTATTCAAGATCATTACCCGCACTATGCTGCATGTATGCAAAAAAATATGCAGAAACTGTTTCAAAAAAGTTCTTAATGTTTTCAATCAGTATAGAACCATAGATCAGTCTAGATTCTATGTGAGAACAATGTGTGACAAAATATATCCCAGAAAAATAACTTCTTTCATTAAGGAGCTAAACCTTGAAGAACACCTCTGGAATTTTTTTATTTTTGGTTTGGTATTTTGATTACCGTAGCTTTTTAACAAGTGATTAAATAGGACAATTACAAGCATTTTATATTGAGGAATACAAACCAGAGGAACACCCAACACATCTAGTCATAGTCGAATCCTTCAGCAAATAGCGACAATCTTATAGCACTTCTGTATACAAAAGAATTAATATCCACATACAAAAAGAAAAAAACACCAGTGCCTAAACGACCAGCAGCAAAAACTGAAGGAACAGCCTGCCTATCATAAACTATAAATCAGAACAAATAAAATTCAAACCACAGGAGATGCCATGTTATGAACAGAAGAAAAAAACATCTGAATCTGGTTGTAAATTTGTAATATTGCAACATATTGTGAGACTAATCAAAAAGACATTGAGAAAGATCTGTTAGAATACAGTGTCACTCATCCGTAGTGGTAAATAGCACAATGGAATTAGATATACAATCCACTTTGACAACTGTCACATAGGATGCACATTCTAAATATTAAACTTCCCTTTTTTATAATCTCGACCTCGTGGAGCGAAAAATTGGTGCAAAGTTAATATTTGTTTATTTATTTCAAGGCAAAACTTAGAGAATGACGCAAGGTGTACACGAGATTTAAACCTCGATCTCTTCACAGTAAGTGCCCTATACATACCATAGGCCATGGTATGTTGCTATTGAGAGTTTAAAATGATAAAACGGACTAGTATAATCTGATTACTATCAAGGATTTCCAGCTAGAATGATTCTCTACGAGCCAAGACAAATTCCTGAAAATATCTAGATTCTACACCCAACACATTCCTTGCCAAATCAATCTTATTGAAATAAAATATATTTCAAACTGCAACAAGCTTTAAGCAGATGATTCCACTTTGTCTTCACTTGTAAAAGGTATGGGTTTGGTTGGAGCAGGTAGACGACCAATACTGTCAACTCTAGGTCGCAGCTTTGGCGGTGGGCGTGCAGCCCGTGGCAATAGACGGCCCTTCTTTTCAAACCATTCTGGTTTTAATAGGGCTCGCAAGCCAAGTCTATTGTAATGCACCCTCCTAACACTTCCTCCAGCAGCTTCAATTGCTTCTTTTGCTGGTACTGTCACTCGGCTTACCTGTTAAATCATGTTCGTCAACCAAGGAAGCTCAAATAATATAACTCTTCCTCTACTTTATCTACAACGACATCATTCCATTGGATATTGCTTTATGGATGTAAGAAGCATTAAAATCTTAAAAAATAAACTGCACAGAAAAGTAACAAAGAAAGATTTAAAAATCATATTTTACTTGCATAATCTGCGATCCAGAGAACAGACAAACATAAGACTTGAAGAAAGTACCATAAAAGAGTTCAGATTTCTGAACTCTATAGCTTGTGAATGACTTCTTAGTATATGAATCTGTATTGTTCAGATCCCAAGAATGCATTATGGACAACCACAACATTCTACAAGGTTCTCAACCATTAATCTAGTACCCTATTTGACAAGCTTGAACCTACAATTAAACAGTAATACCTCAACATGAATGGGCCATTGGATGTCCTTTGCCCCAGACCCCCCCAAGAGCTTTACACCATCCTCAATCTGCTTTCCTATGGCTCCAACATCCTGGAATAGTGCTAAGATTAAATAAATAAGCAGGCATGACTGAACAAGTCAATGAAAAGAAGACTGGAGATCAACAGATTACAACTTTCCAAAAACTGAACTAGGCAATGAAAAAAAAGTAAGTAAAAGTCGATTGCAATAGTTTGACATAAATAATGTTCTTCTCAACTAAAACAAAATTTACGAAATTCACCTTCAGAGTTTTCATTGTAATCAGTTCAGAAGAGTCAATACGACCTGCATTTATGTATTTTGCAAGTTTCGTCAAGGTAATAGGCTGCAGTGTACAAAAAATGAATGAGAAAAATGTGTGACAAATTGGAACGAAATTTATAGTAACCACATAAAATCTACTTCTAAATCACATTTTAATTAACATTCAAGGATGAACCATCTCTCCTAATAGATGAACCAAATGGATAGATCGATGCCAAGTAGTCCTTAAATTACTCTGAACATATAATTAATTCCAAATCCCAAACAGAAGCATAGAAAGAGAAGAACCAGAGGAGAAAGCTCTAATAACAATTCCCATAACATAAAAGCACAAGTGGTCAAATATCCAAGAAAGGCAAATGGAAGAGGGGGATCTGTTGTGCAATATAGCAACAATTAATGTTTTGAAACCTGGACCAGATAGCTTCCTGATAGAAAGACGTTTGAATGGCCAAGCAAAGATTTCAATTCACAACTAGAAAATAAATTGTTCAGATAACCATTTCTTGTGTTTATCAAACCACTCATTTTACAAGATTGTCCTTTAAAATGCAATTTGTCTCTCAACATATCCATGCTGAGGTTATGCCTCCCTTAGAGTCCTACATAGTGTTACACGAATGATATTGGGCAGGTTACCTAGATGCCCTGCTCTGTTGTGGGTTGTTGCTGTGGCAAAAGACACAATTGGCTGTCACAATGACTTGATAATTTTCAGATTGGAGTCAACTAAATTCTTAGAAAAAAGTCACTGAGTGGCCACATCCACATAATTACATTGTTCTGGTCTTGACAAAAGCAATATTTAAACAAGATGACACTGCGTATATGGCTACAACTATATATATTGTAAATTTAATTATATCAAAAAAGCAGTTGCCCAGCAATTCATAATGTTATACTATTTTCCATATTTTAGTTAAAAAAACTGTTGATACCAAACCAAATCCTTGTAATGTTAACCTAAATATATTTCAAGAGCTCAAAGGTGTCTTTACAACAAGTATTTAGTAATTTACACTACTTGATCTATGAGATTTCTTTTCATGCTATGAGTTGGACATAATTGAATTAATTGTAGTGATTGCCAAGTTTGGCTTTCATTGTCAATGGTTGGTGAAGCCCCATTGGGGTTGAAGCCTTACGAATGAAATGCTAGAGCTTGTGCTTGCACTTGCACTTGTGGATGTGTTCCGACATACATAATAGTGGCTGGGGTTGTTAGCTTTTGAGCTTACTCCAAAAATGTTTACACATGTTAGAGGGTGCTTCATGAGATTTGGGGTACATGGTGTATGATTATCCCCTGTATGGACCGTGATGGATTTGCACAATGAAGGTGGCTTACTCGATGGTTGCTTGACCTTAATTAAATGTTTGCATAGCATTCTTCCTTGGAGCATTGGAGATCTTCTAACAACTTGGTGACATTCTACACATTGGCCACATGTATATTGGTTGCTTGAGAGGATGCATGCCCTACATTGGAGTGGCATTTGGCATGACGAAGAAGGGCATTGAGCCCTAGACATCTTGGGTTAGCTTGGATGCTTGCATGGAGGCATAGAGTTTACTTGGGGACACCTAGGTTGCGACAATGTTCATGCAAAGGGAGTGGACCCAATGGAGAACATGGCTTAGAAGCGTTGGAGGCCTTCAACGCTTTGAGGAGGAGCATTGGACACATTTGTGGAGAACACTTGCATTGGAGCATTGCTTGTATACAACATTAGCTTGGAGCTTGACACCCTAGGAGTGTAGCATGTCACATGTTTGAGCCTACCTATGGCTTTGTAAGTTGTGTTACTCCTCAAAACGCCCAAGCAAAACTTCACTCCCAGCAATTTCCTTGTCAAGGACTGGAGCCAAGTGCATGATGTTCGGCAAGTTACCTATATGCCCTACTCTATTGTGGGTTGTTGCTGTGGAAATAGACACATTTGGCTATATCGCAATGACTCGATCATTTTAAATTGGAGTCACCTTAATTCTTGGAGGAAAAGCACACCATTTGAAGCTAAGTCCCCTGACACGAGGACACAGAACACGTGAATACTAGTATTTGACACGAATACGACAACCCACAGAATTAGGCCAAGCTATATAACACCATTTGAAGCTAAGTCCACGAGGACACAGAACACGTGAATACTAGTATTTGACACGAACACGACAACCCATGGAATTAGGCACGCTATATATACATATTTTAAAAATTATATATATATATATAACACATGAATACTAGTATTTGACACGAACACGACAACCCATGGAATTAGGACACGCTATATATGTATATATATATTGAGAGAGAGAGAGAGAGATCCAAATTTTTCTAGAAACTAGAACATTTATAATTATTCAATAGAAATTACAATCAATACACATTACACATTCACAAATCATAACAGATATTTTCAATGATAGACCTAATTGAAACCCCCATTACAAGAAAAGGATAAGCCTCACTCCAATATAGGAACAAGGGAAAAAGGCTGGTGATTGGCTTCCCTCACCCCCACTACTGGATGCCTGCGAGAGACATAAGAAAGCCAACCAAAATAGGACAATTTCTATTTGATTAGATTACATGGATGGGAGCCACACCCTATTATTATCTTTTCTCGTTACTAAACACCCTTTATATTTTAGGTTATGACATTTACAATGATGATGCCAGTTAGATTGAATGTCATGGATAGGAATAGAAATAAGGGGTAACCTCCCCTATGTGAAATGAATCTCCTTGTGATATTGTTTGTGGAATATGCCCCCACAGAATACTTATTGGTGTGCTCCCTGACTTGATTTGAGAGGCTAAGAGCCAAACAATGTAATATGTAAATGTACATGGAAGAATAACAAAAATACATCACAAACTGCAGACAGTGAAGGATGACAAACATGGGGGGCTATAATTCCATCGATGCAGTGGGTTCTCATAGACTCGTAAAATTTCTCATTAAGTCATCAGAACCAAAATGTTATATTACATAGATGTCAGAATCATATTTCTCATTAAGTTATCAACATCAAAATGTACTACATAGATATAGAAATGTCATTGGCAAACACAAAAGGGGTAGATCAAAATAGAAAACCTTCTAATGCTCTTCACCTGCAAAAAAATACCCCTCAAAGCTCAAGCCTCGATGAAAAATGTGAATGAATGAGGACAAATTTATTTTTTTACAATTTTTTTTGGGTTAGAAGTGTCATGTTTTATGGACACGGTTCACACAAGTTAAGACACGTCTTGACACGGTGTCAAACACGTGTTTTCGATGTGTCATAAAATAGGACAAGCCCAAAACACGTGTCAGGTGTTGAATCTTAATCTATTTTCAGATCTTGACAATTATTTCAAAATGATTTTCAAACATCCATTTCATCCCACAGTTTTCATTGAATAATTGCACATTGAAAATTTCAACTCAAATTGCAGCGAAAAGAAAGGATCATAAAAAGATAGCCATGCATCAGAGACAAGAATTTTATCTTGGGAAACCTAATAGGGAGAAAACCCGGTAACTTTTCTTAGAAGAAATCAATCCAGTTCAATTACAATATCATTCATAAAGAGAAACCCTAGCACATGAGAGGTTCGCTCTTCTTCACAAGAAACCCTAGCAAGGGTAGTGAATCTTCTGGAGATAATAAGAAACCCCAAAGTACTCCTTGAGATCTTCAATAGCCCTCATTAGAAAGTGTGCCCTTGAGTAGCAAAGAAGGTGTTGGATGATAAGCGTACAAATAAAGTGTTGGAGCACTTTATTTATATTCTTCAGTTCACTTGACTTTTTCCTCAAAATGGGAGAAAACCCAATAGCTTTTCTTAGAAGAAATCAATCCAGTTCAAGTACAATATCATTCATGAAGAGAAACCCTAGCACATAAGAGGTCTGCTCTTCTCCACAAGAAACCCTAGCAAGGGTAGCGAATCTTCTAGAGACAATAAGAAACCCCAAAAGTACTCCTTGTGATCTTCAATAGCCCTCCTCGGAAAGTGCGCCCTTGAGTAGCAGAGAAGATGTTGGATGATGAGTGTACAAATAAAGTGGTGGAGCACTTTATTTATATTCTTCAGTTCACTTGACTTTTTCCTCAATGGGTCGGACTTGCTCATTTGTTGGGGAAAATTTGTTCTTTCTTTTAGACCGACCTGTCTTTTTGCCTTCAATCTTCTTTGGAACTTCTTCAATGTTATCTAGGACTTCTTCAATGGTTGACTTGACTTCTTGGTTATTTCTTCATCATAGGAAAGTCATCCTTGTTGATGTTCATCTCCTCACATACAAGTATATTCACCCATAGAGCTTTAATGCTGATTTGACCCACAATAAGAAGCTAAGTTGCCAGGAAACTTGGGTACAAGGACGAGTACGAATATGGAGACAACACTTTTTGAAAAATGGTACTTGGGGTACGTCGAGGGCACTTGTGTGTGTGTGTGTGTATCATAGTGGAAAAAATCGCAATTTTTTCTAGCATATGTCACGATCACATCATACATGCATATTTCAGATTTCTTCATAAATTATGAATCATGATTCATAATTATAAATTCAATGATTATTTGAACAATGAACATTCAGATTAAAAATTTGAAACATAAAATTTGATAAATCATAGACTCAGTAGATATCAATTGGAAGACTGGAAGTTACATAAAATTTGATAAATCACTATACTAGGTAGTTGTAACAGATAGTCAAACTCAAACATGAAGGTACACTTGAAATATTATTTTAAACACCTGTTTGTACTGTTGTTATAGGCAATAAAAATTTACAAATTGCCAAATATATTTTTGCGTTGATGCGAGTGTATTTCCATGAGTGTTGAACACAAAACCATAAAAACATTCATTATAAATCAATGCAAAATCAATCTCCCAGATTTGGACAATGTTTAGTGGAATTTGAACAGTGTTGCAAAGTGTTTGACATAAGTCCTAAACAAGACTCCATACGTAGTTAGCATAAAATTAGTTCAGATTTGGTTGGGGGTTGTTACATTTTCCCCAGTGGATTACATTTTACTGAGTTGATCGTACCCCCAGAGTACCCAAAATGGGGTACAAAGTACCCAAACACCAGGTACGATGTATCATTTCACCTATAAGTACCCCTTTTTTATAACAGTGTCTCGAGTACATGAAGCCAGTATGGGGTACAGCAGGGTATGTACCTTAGGAGTACCCAGTACAGGTACATGTACCCTACCCCTGAGTACGGTTACCCTAGCTACATAGCTAAGAAGTCTCAAAAACTTCTTAGAGCTTATGTCAAATTCAACATTAGACTAAACTTGTATATTTCACAAGGGAGTGAAAGCCCCTATCAAATAAACAAGTCAAAACACTCTAATATAGAATAGATCACTTTGTCCTAGAGCAAACAATGTGAGAGCACCCTAGGGCTAATCACCACTAGAATAACCCCGTAAGTGATTGTCTGACTGCCTGTGCCAAGGCCATTCACCACTAGCATAGCCCCATGAGTGAATGTACAGCCCCATGAGTGAATGTATCATTCCCCTTCGTCAAGTTAGCAAGACTAGTTTAGGAGAATGTACGTCTGATGCTACAACCTAGAGAAACATCAGCACTCCCTCTCTTAGCAAGGGAGAGCTTCTACATCACGCCAAGCTTCCTTAGTAAGAATGTCCACAATCTACATCTCGAGTCTTCCACTCCTAACCAAAATGGCTATCTGGATCAATTGTGCATGGACCATTCACCACTAACATAGCCTCGTAAATGAAGGTATCATTTACCGCTAGCACAGCCTCGTGAATAAATGTTTGCCCGATGCTGCTCATTTGTATGTCTAGGCCATTCACCACTAGCATAGTCCCGTGAGTGAATGTATCATTTACCACTAGCATAACTCCGTGAATAAATGTATGCCCAACTCATCTATATGTTTGGGCCATTCACCACTAGCATAGCCCCATGAGTGAACGTTTGCCCTATACTGCTCATCTTTATGTCTGGGCAATCCACCACTACCATAACCTCATGAGTGAATGTCTGCCCCATACAGCTCATCTGTATGTCTAGGCCATTAACCACTAGCATAACCCCATGAGTGAATGTTTGCCTCATATTGCTCATTTGTAAGTCTAGGCCATTCACCACTAGCATAGCCCCGTGAGTGAATGTCTGCCCCATATTGCTCATCTATCAACACTCCCTCTCACTGAGGGAAACATTCTCCATCACACCAAGCTTGTCTCTGGAGTATACAAACTTCACCTTAGACAAAGGCTTGGTGAGAATGTCATCTATCTACTCATTTGTGGTTATGCACTGGAGCTTCACTTCTCCCTTCTGCACCATGTCTCAGATGAAGTGATATTTGATCTCAATCTGCTTCGACCTGTCAAGAAATATTGGATTTCCCGAAAGCTTAACACAACTTTGATTATCACAATGTATTAAGGTTGTCTCTAGCTCCTGATCAAATAATCCTGCAAGAAGCTATCAAAGCCACACCGAGGAAGACATTCTCCATCACGCCAAGCTTGTCTCTGAAGTATACAAACTTCACCTTAGACTAAGGCTCGGTGAGAATGTAAGTTATCTACTCATTTATGGATATGTACCGGAGCTTCACTTCTCCCTTCTGCACCATGTCTCGAATGAAGTGATATTTGATCTCAATAAGCTTCGACTTGTCAAGAAATACTGGATTTTCTGAAAGCTTAACACAACTTTGATTATCACAATGTATTAAGGTTGTCTCTAGCTCCTGATCAAATAATCCTGCAAGAAGCTTTCGAAGCCACACTGAGGGAGACATTCCTCCATCACGCCAAGCTTGTCTCTGAAGTATACAAACTTCACCTTAGATAGAGGCTTGGTGAGAATGTCAACTATCTACTCATTTGAGTATATGTCTGGAGCTTCACTTCTCCCTTCTGCACCATGTCTCGGATGAAGTGATATTGGATCTCAATATGCTTCGACCTGTCAAGAAATACTGGATTTTCCGAAAGCTTAACACAACTTTGGTTATCACAATGTATTAAGGTTGTCTCTAGCTCTTGATCAAGTATATCCTAAATCTGAGCACATACCCTAAATTGTGGTAAGAAAAAGCTTGTTCAAAAAACCAAAGTTGTATATTGTCACTGCATAATAATGGCTTAGAGAATTTTGTCATTCATTCCTAAAGTGCTCTTGCTTTTGGCCATTCACTTGACATGGGGCTATGCTCTGGAGTCCAGTGTATGCATGAGTAGATATCCATAGAAGGCATTTCCTGCTGTAGCGACTACCTCCTACAGCAGTTTCTATGGTAAATCCATTGCAATCCATGAAATGAGCAAATTGGATATGGATCCACAAATTGGAGGATCTGGCGTGGGACTCCGCAAAATGATTGATCAAAAAGAATTTACAGGATCATTAGTCCAACCCAACACCGGCTCTTACACCATCTCCTTTGTTTTTAGCCATTTTTGGAAGCAGGAGTTAATAACAAACGAGGGCTTAGGACTTTTGGATAAAAAGATGAAATGACCATTGGTGGACAATAACCAGTCGACCACATAATTGAGGCTAGGGAAGAATTTCAAGAAATCTTCTCAAAAAGATGGATCAAAGACTCAAAAAAATGGAAGAATTGAAAACATATGCAGTTTGAGAAATCATAATAAAAAGCAATTGGATAAAGTCAAAAGATTGAACGAAGAAAGGAAGCATGGTCAAAATAAAGAAAAAACAAGAACCTTGGATGAAAAGATTACCAAAAGACTTGAAGAAAAAATCTGCAAGAAGTTTGAAGAAGCCCTAAATACAGATGAGGTAAAAGAAGAAATGCAATCCATAAGGGAAAAAGGACATCAGACATTGAAGAATGGCATCACAATGTAGCTTCAAAAAGAAAAGAAAGACAAAATTCTAGGACACAAAAAAATACTTGAAGTTGAGCTCCAACTTGAAGACATACATGTCAAATATGAGGGTATTATCTCAAAGGCGAGAGTGGTCAAAAACCAAGCACAAAGGATAGAGGACGTCATTATCTCTTAAAAGAAGACGGATGACATGGGTGTGCAAAAGGAAGAGAAACCATCAAGTGTGAAACAATATCGACATCCTCATTACCAAGAAAGCTTCCAAGAAAGGCAAGAATATATACAACGACACTATCAAGGAAGAAGATGGAATATTCGACAATATTCATGGAACAGGGCATCACAATAATATCAAAGAACTATTATAAATGCATCCATTGCATCAATACAAGGACCTTCTTCTTCACCAAGTTCCAAACTGATGGCATGTCACTCTAGCCATCACCCATATAGCTTGTGAGTGTGCCCAACGTCATCCTAAAGTCAAAGCATTCTACCCAGCGCGCCTATTGAACTAATGACGTCGCACCTACCATCAAGCCAACTACCCAAGGCTTTTCTCACTTGATTGATTCTTGTAAGAAGTCGTCTCTAGGGCAACAACCCTCAACTTAGTCTAGGGTTAAATGTATATAATATGACCCAAGGGGGGGGGATATATGGGGCTAAACGCATATGTAATAGGGTCGGCCTAATGAAGAGGCCTCCTGTGCAATGAGCAGATATGTATGTATAAAGGTAATGTAGTCATTGTTGAGGAACATGTGAAATTATTATTTGGATGTCTTGGGATTATTGTAGAAGTATCTATTCTTTAAGGAGTTATTGTGTAGCTCATCTCTCTTATCTATATTGGAGTTGTACTCCACATTTACATTGTTGTACACGGTGTGTACTCTTGTTTCTTATAATAATTTTAGGTATTTGGATCATAATAGAAGACTAAGAAAATAAACAGACTTTTCTCTAGCAACCCGCCACAAACGGGCTACATCCTGCAACAAGCAAGAAATAGATCATAACCAACGTCGCCATTGCATGGCTCTTCATTGATTAAAAATTATGGTATCAAATTCATTGTTAGTAGATGAACATTAATCAATTTGATTAATAGATTTGCAAGAGAAGAGAATGTTATAAGGAAACGCGAGAATTTGAAGGGTCAAAGATGTAGATTATTATTAGGATTTCATGGGTATTTTCCTAAGTATTGAGCTCTAGGGCCCCCCGTACACCATGTGACATCATGGAGGAAGAGGACTTTGAGTTAATTAAATACAAGGATGGTGACTCACAAAGTCCCATTTCGACCTTCAAACCCCATTTGGAGGTCTTCAACATCTAGCAAAGTACAAAGTCTGTAAATAAAAATAGGGCCTCCTCTAATGTGGCTCAGAGTGGATAAATATTGAATCCATCGAGAAGGCATCTGATAGTTTGGAACAAGTAAAGGTCATTAAAGAACAAAAAAAGCATAGTACTCTTGGTTTGGAATACACAAAGAAATTAGGGTATGATATTCAAGATGAGGCAAGGATTCCTCCTCCTTCCTGACATGTGTCAAACATGACGATTTTAGGCCCTCCGTTAGGAGGTTCTTTGTTTCTTTCCTGAAGTTCCAAGAAGTCCAAAGATAGGGTTAGGAAAAGTCAAAAATTTTGAGTCAGTTGTGGGAAAAAAGGAGTACCGTTGGTAATTCAAAATGAATTTTAGAAGGGTATCTTGTTCATGAGGAGCTCTCCAAAGGGAGTACGTATCAAAAGAAATGGAAGTGCATAAGAACTAAGCACAATAGAGTTAAAATGGTTGTTGGTTTATCAGAGATTGAAGGGTTGATGAAGAAGGCACTCATTAGCAAGTTTCTGGGAAAATTTGTTAAAGCAAAAACCCTAAAATTGTGGATGGAGAAAGTATGGAAGTTGATCCTTGACTACTCTAGTTTTTCATTTGTTGGTTCATCGTTGGATCTATTTTATTGTAAGAAGTGGCAAGGATGTGGAAATCATCCTTGGGAAAGACTGGATATGGGCCCCATCTAATCTAGCAGATGGAAACCAAGCTTTGATCCCAAAAAGAAGTTATCTTATATCCAACAAATATGGGTGATGTTGCCACGATTTCCTATGGAATTGAGGCACAAGGAAGATTGCAAAACCGTTGGTGGAAATGGACCTAAGAGAAGGTTTTCCAATTAAAATAGATATTGAATGGAGACCTTGGCTTTATACACAGTCACTAGATTATTGGAGGATTCCTTTTAGATGTGGTTCATGTCATTAGATTGAGCACTTGTGGGAAGACTATAAATACCCTAGGAGGGGTTTCATAAGGAAAAATAAAAAATGGGTCAAGAAAAAAAAAATTTAGTTACTCTGAAAGGCTTGCCAAAGGTTTCAAAATGTGGTACTCAAGGAGATACGTCAACACTAGAGCCTTTGTCACATTTGAATCCAGAAGTTGCTCAAACCTCTTCAAAGAGTATGGAAGGCAAGGAGCAACCTCAAGTTCAAAGTCCAACTCTTCTTGATCAAGGCCCAACAAACAGAGGTAATGGTACGCCTAATACAAACCCTTCTTTGTGTTTAAGAATTTCAACAAATTCCTTCTTGTTTTGACAAGTAGATAGTTATGGAATCTTTCAACATTACAAGTTCTATAGATAGGGACCCAAAGACCATAGATCCACTTTCCTCTAATAAGATGTTTGAACTTTTGAAGATACTGTGGACCCTATTGACAAACTCTTAAGACCTAAAGTAGTAACCCCAATTGGATTAGGGAAAGAGATTGTCTCTACAAACCATATGGTTATGATGGAAGAAAATTATGATGAGAACCTAAAGGATACAAACCCTTCTTTGTGTTTAAAAATTTCAACAAATTCCTTCTTGTTTTGACAAGTAGATAGTTATGGAATCTTTCAACATTACAAGTTCTATAGATAGGGACCCAAAGACCATAGATCCACTTTCCTCTAATAAGATGTTTGAACTTTTGAAGATACTGTGGACCCTATTGACAAACTCTTAAGACCTAAAGTAGTAACCCCAATTGAATTAGGGAAAGAGATTGTCTCTACAAACCATATAGTTATGATGGAAGAAAATTATGATGAGAACCTAAAAAAAATAGATTAAACGTTGACTGAAGAGGGCATTCAATTAAAAAAAGTATATCAAAGGAGGAAGCAAAAGGGCCCTAAGCCCATTTTGAAATTGTCATATCAGTTAAGGTCAAATGAGGAATTAATGGAAAATTATGGGGTTTTAGCAATGTTCCCCCAAGGTTTCGGGACAGCGAGATGCAGGAGCAGGGAGACACACATTCGGGACGGGTAGAGACCACTCCCAAATTTTAGAGAAATTCAAGGGGGACGAGGGGACGCGATAGTCAAAAAAATTAAAAATCTAAAAAATATGAAAAATATAAATCCCAACAATAACAAACCATCCCATGCAAATTAGTGAATTGATCTCGATAACTTAGGATTAGGTTAGAAATTAGTGAATTGATCTCGATAGATTTGTAAGTTTGTAATGCCAAATGAAATCACAAATAAATATTAAAGAGTTGATCTCCATAGTTTAGGATTATGTTAGAAATTAGATTTAGTTTTTAATTTTTAATATTTTGTTTCTTTATGTTCTAAATTTAAAATTTTAATATATAAGTTTTCTTTAATGATTTATTTAATTAAACTCTTGTTTCATTTTTATTTTTTTTAATGTAGGTTAAGAAAATTCGAAAATATCCTGGGGAAGTTTCGAAGTTTCGAGCGGGACGCCCACAAGACTCAACGAAGTTTCGAAGTTTCGGAATTTCGAGCGGGACGCCAAGAAGTCCCCCCAAGTTTCGTCCAGTTTCAACGCCCACTGAAACATTTTGCTCTGCGTCTCGCCAAGTTCCATCGAAAGCGAGACGTCCCAAAACATTTTGCATTGAGTTTTAAAGTCCCCGAGACACGAGAAACGTCGAAACGCATCCCCAACCCTTCAGGACACGTCCCCGTGGAACACTGGGTTTTAGTAGGAGGGTTATCCATGAATTAGGACATTCCAAACTCAGTAGGGAGGAAATCCTTCAAGTCACTAGCAAAATCTCGAGCCAAGAAGGAAGTAAGTGAAGGAAAACAACTATTAATGGGGTCCTTAGAGGAGACAAGGCACTTAACTTGGTGCCCAAAAGATCATACTACCTCTAAATTCACGAGGAGTTGAGGCCCAAGGGTGCCTCCGCATAGCAAGCCCTTAAAAGACTCAATGTTGTTTATAATTGTGGTGTGAATTATATTCAAGAATCAATGTGTTCTAGTTCAAAAGCTATAGGGTTATTGTCATCCTTTTTAACATATTAGGATTTTTTTCCAATGGAATCTAAGGGATTGTCAAGAGGTTTAGTCAGTACTTGCAACAATAAATTTAACATAATCTCTACAATTGTCATTCCAACAGGTATAGTGATTGAAGTGAATTCCAATGAGACGAGGAAGATTTATAAATTAAATAATATGTATGGTCCCTGTGGGGACAAGAAACCCTTCAAGGAAAGGCTAGGTGAATCTGGTTTATTGAAAGCAAAAAAATTCCATAATAGGAGGAAGCCTAAATCTTACACTTAGCTAGAGGAAATCAAAAATTTTGATCCTTTAGTTAATTCTCTCACTTTTTTGAAGCACAAAACCTCATAGATGTGGAACTAGTGAAAATAGTCCCTACCTGGAGTAATGCCAAAAGAGATAGGGACAAAATTTCGCTTCCTTATCTCTGACAATCTAATGGAAGAAAGTCCCAAAATTAAATCTTGGGTAGGCTACAATGGTTAATCTAATTATTATCCAATCATTTTACAAATTGTATCTAAAGATTGAAAAGCTCTAAACTATTCACGGTTACTTCAGGACATCAAAGCTCTTGTAACCAAGTCTTGGAAGACCTATGTTAGTTCTACAAATGATATTGCCATGAAAATATGTGTGGATATTTTAAGGAGCTTAAAAAGGGTTGTAGGTGAGTGAGCAATAAAGTAGGCAATACAAACAAAAGAACTAAGGTAAGGTGAAGAAGGGGCGAAATCTTTGTTTGAAAATAATGCTACAGGGTTTTCTTTGAAGAAGAAGTCCAACCTTTGGAGTTAGAAAGTAAAAAGGAGTTATTGGACAGGGAGAACATAGAATGGAGGCTTAAGAGCAAGCTGTTTGGTTGGTTGAAGTGGACAATAATACAAAAATATTCATGAATATGCAAACTAAATGAAAGAATATAAATACTATACAGGAAATTTCAAGGGATGATGGCACCATGGTCAAATTATTTAAGGAAACAATATTTTAAAAATCCTAGAGTTGCAAATATTGGAGAAATAATGAAAATCATAACACTTTTTCCAAGGTTAATAACCAATGTTGCTAATATCATGTCGGGAAATTATCGTCGAAGGTCTCTAGTAAGAAACTTATTGGGAATAATGGGGAAAATACCAAGAATTATTAAAAAAAAAAAATCAACAAGAATAAACTTAGGCTTGAAGAATTATGAAAATATCAGACTAATTGGCAACATGAAAAACTTGAGAGAAATCGGAAATGTCAGGAGAAATCAGAGATATTTGCAACACTGTTAATAAATGAAGACATGATTAAATACTTTGAAACAAAAGTGACAAAGGAAGGGCCGAAAGTGGTTTAAGCCAACTTCGAAAAGGCAAAATGTCAAAGGTCATACAGATGTACAAGGGAATTTTTCCTTGAATTTTATGATTAGATGGGAAGAAAATTGTTGAGAACTATTAAAGAATCTAGACTTTCTAGGATGTTATTAGGAGCTTTATATTCCACATTCATTGCTGCTATCCCTAAATAAATCAAGACCCGACATCTTTAGAAGATTTTAGGCCAATTTCTTTATTCAATCTAGTCTACAAGATAATTTCAAAAATTATTAAGGGTATTATGGGTATTATGTCTGACGTCATGTCAGATGAACAAATTGGATTCGTTTTTAATCAACAAATACATGATGCTATCGAAATAGTGCAAGAATGAATGCATACTACAAAAGTTCAGAAATCTCCAGAATTTGTGATGAAAGTTGATTTAGCTAAAGCTTATGACAAAGTGAATTGGTTATATCTCAGGCTGCTTCTACTTCAAAAAGGGATGAATGTGTAGACTCTTAGCTGGATTATGGTATGCCTAACATCAATCTCGTATGTAGTGCTCCTAAATGGTTCTACTTCAAGTTTTTTAATGCCTCAAGGGGTCTCAGGATAGTATGTCCCTTAGCTCCCTTTGTATTTTTATTAGTGAAGCCTTAATAATATTAATATCAGATGCAAGAAGCAAAGGAGAATTAAAAGGGATCAAGATCAATATTTCAAAGTCAGTGGTTATATCACACTTTCTATTTGTAGATGGCATTCTGATATTTGGGCAGGAAAATGAGATACTTTAGAAGGTACTGGATATTTACTGTAAAGCTACGGGAATGGAAGTCAATATGTCAAAATCATTACTGATGTTCAGCGAATTAAATGAAGAGGTGATAATACAAATTTTAAGTATGTTTCCAATAAATGTTGTTGATTTGGATGAAGGTGTAAAGTATTTGTACTTTAAATTAAAGCCAAATAATTAAAAATATGCGAACTGAATGTGGTTGTATAACAAAATAGGAGGAAAATTTTCAATTTGGTGTAATAGATGGTTGTCCAAAGGTGGCAAATTAGACTCAATCAAGGTTGTTTTGGATAGTATTACAGTATATTGGATGTCCATTGCTCATATTCCAAAAAGAATTTTGGATAAAATTAGGAAAAAAGTGTTTTAGTTTTTTATAAACAGGAGAAAGAGAACAGGCAGAAATTCCTTTGGTTAAATGGGCCATAGTGGCAAATTTGAAAGAAGACGGTTGGCGGTGGAGGAATATCTATGTCTTTAGAATGACCCTAACTGCAAAAAACATTTGGAGGCTAGTATATAATGAATGTGTACGGGGTAAAGTAATGAAGTATGAGTATCTGAAAGACAAATCAATGGAAAATTGGTTCAGAACATAAAGAAAAAACTCTCAAGGTGCTACATGTTAAAAATAGTGCAACTGCAAAACCAATTCTCAGGGAGGATGGTACCCTAATCAGTTAACTAGGGGTCCTAGTCAGTTTACCAAGCAGAGTAAGTCCCTGTAAGGTACCATAGGGCCTCCAGCAGTCTCCTAGGGTTCTTGGTCTAGGTCCAAGCAGGTTGATGCCATGGAAAAGTCACTAGCATGTGGTTAGGGCCCTTATATGCCTCTATGGTATCCTAGTCTGGGATCAGGTAGGTTCTTGGTCTGGGACCAAGCAAATCCTGCAGGTTGAGGCAAAGACTTCTTGGTCTGGGACCAAGTAGTTCCTGCAGGTACATACCCGGTCCGTCAACCAAGCGAATCTTGGTCAGTTAACCAAGATGATGATGTGTGATGTCCTCTTCTCCTAAATGGTTATTGCTAGGTTATTTCTCAAGGGACTGGCCACCCCTCGATGATGTCACTAGCACTTGACCTTTAGGAACAATGTGGAGGAATAGAGGATCACATCATCCAGTTTGGACCTTCCTTATACGATGATGATAAAACTCATAAGTTATTGTATGGAACACATATGGACAATATACCTTGAGAGAGAAAGATTAAAGTCCTTGGTCTTGTTTCCCACCTTAATGGTACACCTTGGGTAAAATGGGTTGTGACCTCCTTATGCTAAGTTGTGACCTCCATATATGCCTCTATGGTATCCTAGTCTGGGATCAGGTAGGTTCTTGGTATGGGACCAAGTAGATCCTGCAGGTTGAGGCAAAGACTTCTTGGTCTGGGGCCAGGCAAATTATTGGTCTGGAACCAAGCAGTTCCTGCAGGCACATACCTGGTCCGTCAACCAAGTGAATCTTGGTCAGTTAACCAAGATGATGATGTGTGATGTCCTCTTCTCCTAAATGGTTATTGCTAGGTTGTTTCTCAAGGGACTGGCTACCCCTCAATGATGTCACTAGCACTTGACCTTTAGGAGTAGTGTGGAGGATTAGAGGATCGCATCATCCAGTTTGGACCTTCCTTATTCAATGATGATAATACTCATAAGTTATTGTATGGAACACATATGGACAATATACCTTGAGAGAGAAAGATTAAAGTTCTTGGTCTTGTTTCCCACCTTAATGGTACGCCTTGGGTAAAATGGGGTGTGACCTCCTTATGCTAAGTCGTGACCTCCCTATGCTGGTCGTGACCTCCTTGAGGGCTGATAAGTCTGAGACATGAATTCCTAAGGTGGACTGTAACCCTTGCTAGAGCTCTAAGTTTGACAGTGCCCTTCTGTGGACTGTACATGACTGGGCTGTGATCTTGTTGACTTTGCTAAAGCCCTTGTTTAGTTTGTTGCAGCAAGATAAATATGTTATGGACTCTATGTGTATGAGTTATGCTTGCCTTTGCAATTTAAAAGTTGTTGCTAGACTGTCCTAAAGACTGTCATTTTATAGCAGCAAGGGGTTTGAAGTTTTCCATCCTGTTTCTGGACTATTTTGGTTAAGCACTTTGAATTCTGTACTTGTTTAACTTTAACCTGCTATTTCTCTCAAAGGTATGTCCATGGTTCCCCTGGTGATTTGTCTTCAAAAAGACAAAGTCTGATCTAGAAGATATTTGAGTAAGTTAAACTGTTATTTCTCTCAAAGATATGTCCACAGTTTTGTTGATGTATTTGTAACTTCGGAAGATATTCTGATGTATATTATCATTGTATGTTGTTGTACCCCCATTGGGGATGTGTGTTACCCCTTTACGAGATGTCTAAATTGTGTCTAGACCTTGAGGTACAACCTTCATTGTAAGTCAAGGCAATAGTCCCCAGTGTAACATCACGTAATATGTAATTATGGTCTCTCTAGGAGAAATGGGCCCCATGTGAGACGACATGTAGGCTCAAGTCTTATATTTGGTCAGTGACTTGAAAGGGTATAAATAGGGAGGCACTCTCCCTCGTTTATACACATCTCACACACTCTCTAAGGCGCATGAGAGAGAGAGAGTCAAAGGAGGAGAGAAAGATAGTTGCTGAACATTTCTTATTACTACTTTTGATCATTTCCTGTTCTGAAGAAATTTGCGGGGTTTTCTCCTTTATGGTTTCCCCGATGAAAATCTTTGTGTCTTGTGTATCTTTTATATCTTATGCATTTTGTTGTACTTGTTATTCTTTCAGATAAAGATCCTAGATAATCTAATAGATCTTAAGAAAATCTAACATGGTATCAGAGCCTCTCTAAAAGAAGGCACAGTGCAGCTGAGGGAACTAGGGATTCCTAGTTGAAGGTGTTCTCTCCACAAATCATCAAGCAAGAAGGGCTAGGCTAACTCGCCTCACGAGGGCGCATCTATTGGTGGTAGCAGTTTCTGAATAAGAAAAGTTTCATTGTGCAACCAAAACACAGCTACAATGGCAACTAATGGAAATTAGGGTTTCATGCTTGAAAACCCTAGAAGACTGAATTTAGTCATTCTATAACTTTCGTTATAATGCAAGATTGGAGAAGGCTCGGAAGCCAAAACTTTTACAGGCCAAAGAGAAATTCTTGTTGTACCTTGTGTAAAAGTTTCAGCCTCAGATTCGCTATACTTCAGGAGATATGGTTCCTCCAAATCAGGGTTCCAGCCTCCTCCAAAATACAATCATAAACAGGTGACCTAGGGAGATTTGCTATATCTCGAGCTAGGAAGGTCCAATCGAAATTTCGCAAGACATTGCAGGTAGGGCACAGACTGTAGTTTATGTGGTACGCGTGTCAAACCCAGAATGTGAAACAGTGAGACGTGGCAGTTCATATAAGTTCGCTATGTTGAACAGTTCCCAAAACAGTCACCTTGGGAAAATCAGAATAAGTCCCACTTGGAGAATCCATTTCTACTCTAACCTGTGGGGTTGGAAAGAAGACATATCAAGCTATCTCAATGAGAAATTTCAGACTATAAATATCCAAAACGTCAGAGATATAGCAAAATCAATTTTAGACATTTCTGCAGAAGAAATTGGAAAACTAGGGCTTACTATTCCAGGAGCTTCCCACCACTGTTTTCAGAAAAGAAGTACATTGGACAGCTCGCCTTGAAGAGACCAATCTTCAAGTCCAGTCAGAAGTTTGAAATTCCAAGTTTGAAAAATTAGGGTTTCTCTGACATACCCTAGATCAGCCAGCTTTGGAAACCAAGTCGAACACCTCAAATTGGTAAGATCTAAGTTTTTGCTCTTTACATTTGAGGTTCTCATTTCAAAAGGACTAATTACACCCAGCTTGATGACAAGCTTGGTGAAGCTGACAACTTCCGAGTATGGCACTATAGGACCTCCGTGATCCTTGAAGAAATTGACTTGGATCAGTATTTCAGTAAGGAAGTTCTAAGAGCTAGAGGGAGATGAGGCTAAGGCTAGAGTCAAGAGAATCATTGCAGATTCTATTAAAGATCATCTCATCCCTCATGTGTCATCCTTGAAGAAACCAAAAGGAAGTGTTTGATGCTATGACGAAGCAATCGAAGAAGAATAAGAGATTGTTATAACCACCTTCAATGGCCTCCCAAGATCATGGTATTCATTCATTCGAGGAATGTGTGCAAGAAGGAAGTGATTACCTTCAGCAAAATCTGGGAAGAGTGCACACAAGAAGAAGCTCGACTCATAATAAGCGAAGAGAAGATGGGAGCAACTGAAGATCGAGCTCTCACAATTCAAAGAAGATCCCTCAAGCGATGAGGAATATGAATGACTCAATTCTTGAACAACCTCTTATCCATCTTAGCATTTGGATAAAAAATGATGTTGTTATGAATGAGGAAGATGATGAAGCTAAAGGCTCAAGAAGGTGTCTACCCACGAAACAAATAAAGATAAATATTCAATTGTCATTTCATGAAATTGTTTGGTTATACATTCGTTTATATTCAGTTGATGTTTGAGTATTTTGCATTTATACTAGTGAATTGCACATAATGGGTAAGAAGTCAATGATAGTGTACAACATTCCATTACTACTTATCTAGATTGAAACCTCTTTTGATGGCATATTAGGAGTAGTACACACTCTTAATAACATTGGGGTAGAATGCATCTAGAAGTTACTGTATGCATACATGATACGGATGAATGTTGTAGCATTGGCTAAAATAATCGCATGGCTATGTGACATATATTTGTCACTATTAATATGTTTTGGAATTATGATATGTTTCTAATCATGTAACTGAACTTGACTTGTAGATCATTCCAAAGAACAAGTAACAACAGTTCAGAAGAGGAACTTGAAGCTTACTGGGTCAAAGACACCATAGCGAAAGAAAGAGCTTCAAAAGAATATAAAGAGAACGGTAGATCCACCTCGAGAGATGAAGGCCACCTTGGGCACGAGAAATAATCCAAGATGAAGAATAGTATGACGAGACTTCCAAAGAAAGCAAGAGGCCTCAGACACACTCTAGTTATGTGACACTGTTGAGCAACATCATTGATGCCTTCCAGCTATGAAGAAGTAGCCAAGAAGAAAAGGAAGGAGACTATGATCAAAGAGTACCAGTTCAAGAAGAATGATGTCTAGGATGCGGTGTCGAGACTTGAAGGGAAGTCCGTAGTGTCTTCCATATGGATCTATAAGATCCAGCATGCAATAGATGGCAACATCGTGGGATATAAGGCAAGATTCGTAGCACGAGGCTTCTCACAAAAAGAAGGAACAGACTACGAAGAGACATTTTCACCAGTGATGTGGTGCACTTCCATTATATCCATACGTATAGGTATGAGATGGGAGATACATCAGCTGACATCAAGCTAACAATATTGAATGTTGTCGTCAAGGAGGAAGTATACGTAGAGCATCCACTGGGAGTTGAGACACATAACAGGCAGACTCGTGTGCACATTAAAGAAGGCCTTGTACGAGCTCAAAAGGCACCCATGGGATAGAACATACAATTACATAAGGAGCTTGAAGATCACCTAGAGTGATGAAGATCTTAACCTTTGCTACAAGATTGAAGATGAAAGTCTATAGAGGATGACAAGCTCACAGACGGGTGCGAGAAGAACTTTTCAACAAAGTCCAAGATAGAAGATCTTGGTATCCAGTGACCCTAGATGGATACATAGAATATTAGTAGCAGAGGAAGCTACTTGTCACTCCATTACAGAATGTTTCAATACATAGAGTACGAAAGGCAGAGGGACAATGATGCTCCACTTCAGAGGGAGTGACTGCAAAAAAATCCTCAGGTTTGACATGGTACGGTAGGATGGACAGCTTACTGATGGCTCTAGGCTTTACTGAGAGTAAAGCGGATTCCATCCTTTACTTCAAGGTTGAAGGAGGAAGACCAGTGATGCTCCTGTTATATGTCAATGACCTATTCTTTACAGGAAAAGAGGAACTCATTAAAGATGCAAGGAGACTTGCTACAAAGTTTGAGATGAAATACCTAGGGATAATGCACTACTTCTTAGGCATGGAGGTATGGCAGAGTGCGGATGGAATATTCCTTGGACAAGGGAAGTATGCAGTGGAGATCCTGAAGTGGTTTGGGATGCTAGACTGCAAGGCCATGGCCACCCCTATGGCATCGAATCTGAAGTTATTGAGAGATGCTTCATCAGAGTCGATTGATGCCACGATGTATTGTGAGATGATTGGATCCTTGATGTACCTGACAAATACGAGACCAAACATTTGCTTTGTTGTGAACACATTGATTTGGTTCCTGATGGATCCAAGACATGTTCACCTAATTGCTGCAAGGCATATTCTGAGGTACCTGAAGGGTACAATTGATTATGGGCTCAAGTATGATGCGAATCAAAAGATTAACCTAGAAGGTTGTGTGGATTCAGATTGGGCAGACAGTGCCATTGATAAGAAGAGCACTTCGGGGTGCTGCTTCAGTATAGGATCAGGTGCGATCTCTTGGTTTAGCAGGAAGCAGTCCTGCGTGGCACTGAGTATAGCCAAAGCAGAGTATGTCGCAGCTTGTTCGACTAGTTGTGAGGCACTATGGCTAAGGGAGCTATTGTCTAATTTGTTTGATCTCCAGTTGGATGCTACTTGTATATATTGCAACAACCAAAGTTGTGTGAAGTTGTCTAAGAACCCGATGTTCCATGACAAGTCAAAGCATATCGAAATCAAGTATCACTACATCAGGGATATGGTGCAGAGAGGAGCAGTGAAGCTCCAATATGTTGCAACGGACGAGCAGATAGCTGATGTATTGACCAAGCTGTTAGCTAGAGTGAAGTTTGAGTACTTCAGAGAGAAGCTTGCTGTTCTTCAAATCGAGGTTCCTTCCAAGGGAAGTGACGAGTCCGAAAGACGCAGATACACATGAGCCTTTCCAACATGGTGGCAAGGTAGGTCCTCCCATGGTAGTTGATGTAAGTGTTGGAGCCTTTCCGACAAGGTGGTAGGCTAGGTCCTCCCATCGTCGTTGATATAAGTGCTGGAGCCTTTCCAACATGGTGGCAGGCTAAGTCCTCCCATGGTCATTGATGTAAGTGTTTGAGCCTTTCCGACATGGTGGCAGGCGAGGTTCTCCCATGGTCGTTGATGTAAGTATCGGAGCCTTTTCGACATGGTGGCAGGCTAGGTCCTCCCATGGTCATTGATGTAAGTGTTGGAGCTTTTCCGACATGGTGGTAGGTTGGTCCTCCCATGGTCGTTGATGTAAATGTTGAGCCTTTCTCGGATGGTGGTAGGTTTGTCCTCCCATGCTGGTGGATGTAAGTGTTGTGTTATGTGTATCTGGGTTGGGCTCCGTGTGACGATGAGATGATCTGAAGATGATGAGGTAACAGAAGGGTACACAGGTGTTGCAAGGCATGTAGTCAGTCCTGGGATGCTCCTTCAGGTTTTGCAGTGGCATATAATAAGTCCTAGGAAATTTTGCAGGTTTTGCAAGAGGCATATAATAAGTCCTGGGATGTACCTACTTGATGGCTTGCTCGCAGAGATGATGAATACCTAGCAGAGGGTTAGGCCTACATCCAACATCAAAAAGGGTTGGCACTGTAGAAATTTCTAATGACATATAGTATGGGACGATGATCAAATTATAAGAAGATGGTGGCAGCAGCTATAATGAAGACTCTATGACTCCTTGATGATGACGATGCAATGAAGACCTGACCAAATGTGTTGATGACTGTGTAGAGAGAGAATACCTTCCTAGTTAAGAGGGAGTGTTGATGTATTTATAACTTCAGAAGATATTCTAATGTATATTATCATTGTATGTTGTTGTACCCCCATTAGGGATGTGTGCTACCCCTTTACGAGATGTCTAAATTGTGTCTAGACCTTGAGGTACAACCTCCGTTGTAAGTCAGGGCAATAGTCCCCAGTGTAACATCATGTAATATGTAATTATGGTCTCTCTAGGAGAAGTGGGCCCCATGTGAGATAACATGTAGGATCGGGCCTTATATTTGGTTTGTGACTTGAAAGGGTATAAATAGGGAGTCGCTCTCCCTCATTTATACACATCTCACACACTCTCTAAGGCGCATGAGAGAGAGAGACAATCAGAGGAGGAGAGAAAGATAGTTGCTGAACATTTCTTATTACTGCTTTTGATCATCTTACTATTCTAAAAAAGTTTGCGGGGTTTTGTCCTTTATGGTTTCCCCGATGAAAATCTTTGTGTCTTGTGTATCTTTTATATCATATGCATTTTGTTGTACTTGTTATTCTTTCAGATAAAGATCCTAGATAATCTAATCTGATCTTAAGAAATTCTAACAAGTTCCCCTGGTGATTTGTCTTCAAAAAGACAAAGTCTAGTCTAAAAGATATCTGAGTATAAAGGAAGCCTAAACACTCTTTGATGTTTATTAGTCTGGTTCATTAATTTGTATTTTTTATAATACTGCTTCTACTGTTTATTTTTCTTGTATCGTGCATCTCAAGGACCAACTTTAACACAGTGATCACAGAGGAGTGTCGAAGTTGAAAGAGATGAAAATTATGTTTTTAACTGTGTTACAGCTGTACTGTTTTGTATCTAGCATTGATCAAGATTTTTATTTTATGCATTAAAGAACAAATATTTTATTTTTCTACCTCAAACCCTGACCTAACTGAAATTTCAACACTATAAATGTTTGGAAAGCTCTAGTCAAGGCATTCCCCTTAATTGGTAACTGGGAAACCAAGAAAGTAAGTAAGGAACAAAGTGAAGAGTGAAGGTTGGGATTCGGGAAAGACCCTTGGATTGAATGTAAACAAAAATCATAAGTTATCAGAAGTTCTTATTAATGATTTGGATTCATATCTTCTCTCTATAAGAGGCAACAATTATTAATGAATCAAACGCATGGCCTCAAGATTGAAAATAGGCAGTAGCTTTGAATCTTCAAGAAAAAAAAGTAGAGGAATGGCCCCAATATGTTTTGTTAAAACGTAATCCTATCAAGCTCTCAAATCAAGAGGATCTAATTAAATGGTCAAGAAATAAAGGAGACCACAACTACATTGGGCTATTCAGCAAGGATGGAGTAACTGCAATCAGAAGAACAAGTTTGGTGGTGGAAGATTGTATGGAAATTGGAAAGTCCTCTTAAATCAATAATTTTTTTTTTGCTAACATTTGCAAAAAAAGTTCTTACATAGGATAATGGACAAAAGAGGAAATGGAGTGGTCCTGGCATAAGCATTGTGTAAATGGTGTACCACACTGTTGTCACCTGTCATTTCTCTAAGGCTGCCTGGAGTGAAGTATTATAAATCTCTTCTACATCAAACAATAAAATCAGTTGAATTTGGTGGATTGTTTTTTCTCATTGCTATCAGATAAATCTGATAAAAACTTCAAACTAAGTTGCCTAGAAACATAGGTTTGGGGACAAGGACTGGGACCGAGACGCCACTTTTTGAAAGAGGGGGCTTGGGTACGTCGAGGGTGTTGAGTTTTAGCATTAGCATGAATACTTAAAAATTTGCAGACTAACTTTAAACAAATGACAAGTGCAGTAAAATAACATTCATCACATCAACACAATAGACACAAGAATTTTTCAGTGGGGAAACCTTTAAAGGACAAAAACCCCAAAAGCATTAGTAGCTCATCTCGTAAATGAGATCACTGAAAATTCTTCAAAAAGTTCCACAAACCCCACTAGGGTTAACCACAATACCAAAAGATCAATTTGTCCAAATACATCAAAATTGCCCAATTAGGGCTTTTTCAAAAATTAGGGCTTGTAGCCCTTTTCTCTCTCCTACCCAATAAAAATCAGGCTGCCCGAAATTCTTTAGAAACTGCCTGGATCTGATTTTTGTCCAGCCCTATCAGCCTACCCAGACCTCTGTCTCTGCCCAGCTGCTTGTTTTTCCCTGCCCGCTGCCCATATGCTGCACGCGGCCTGCTCGTCTGCCCGATCCGGGCTCTACTGCCCGGATTCCTTACCCAACTGCCCTGTTTGGCATCCCTGCTGCTGCCCGAGGGCTAGTAGCCTTGTCCCAAGGCCTTATCGAGCTGACTCAAGGGCCTATTGAAGGCCCAACAGCTTGCAGTTGCTACAGGACCCTCACAGGTCTACCCACGGGTTGCTTGGAGGGCCTGTTAGGCCACGGCAGCCCTCACGGACCTACCCTGTGGCTACTTGAGGGTGCCGTAAGGGTCATAGCCCTCTCGGTATGCCTGCTAGAGGCTTCTTGGAGGTGTCGATAGGGCAGTTCCCTCTAGTAGCTGCCCACAAAAATATAAGGATAGCCCGTAAAAGGAGAGAGGGTTTCCCAACTAAAACCCAGCTGCCCGATCTGAGTAGATGTTGCCCGAGGAGGAAAGGTGCTGAAGGTGGCTTCCCGAAGAAGAATAGTGTTGAAGATGAGGGTTTGAAAAAACCCTTAAGATAGAAAAACAGTAGAAACCCTAGCTTAGGGTTAGTCTTCAAGTGGATGATGATGCCCTAGATAGACTCATCCATGCTAGGACACAATCACAAAAACTACTTCTTCAAACTTAAGCAGTTGTACCTGTGAGAGCAAGTGTGTGTGTAATAATGAATTGGATTGATCTTCTTTTATATCCTTGAGTCACCTGTAAGTGGACCAAAATTAGAAAGAACAAAATAATATTATTTTATTATTTTCTAATTTTCACTTGTACCTTTAGCCTTTCTGTGGTCCAAAAGTCCTTTATGTATTTTTTACTTTTACCAAAGTCCTTATGTATTTTTGACTTTTACCTGTTGTCCTTTTTCCTGTGGTCCAAAAGTCCTTATGTATTTTTTACTTTTGCTTTTAGCCTTCTTCAAGTGCCTCTGTGGTCATCACCTGTGGTCTTTTATTTCCATTCAAAGTACATCATCATAAACCAAGAGAGTTACTAATGTTTTTATCTCACACTCTATGTGACACCAAGATCCGGTACTAGGGTATCTTAACCAAGGGTAGTTAAGCCTTGGAGAAGAACGCAAAGCCCATTAATCAAGGGTCAGAGTGTCACACATGCCAGACCCAGTTTTGGGCTTATAGTGCCTTCCTAGTAACAGACCAGGTGCCTCAGCCATGGGCTGCATTATTTGACCCTACGTCAAATACTTGGTAACAGACCAAGCATCTCCATTCTCCAAGAGAATGGCTACCCAGAACTAAGTTGTGTCTACCAGTACTAGACCGGTTCACATCGTGGTCCCAGACCAAATGTCTACCACTCAACAGAATGGTCACTCAACACAGGGTTGAGTCCCCCCAAGGCAGAGCTAGGTCCATACCATAATCAAGGACTAGATATCATCATTCAACAGAATGATCACTCAACACTAGGTTGAGTCCACACCGTGGTCCCGGACCAGGTGTCTCCATTCTCCTAAGAGAAAGGTTCTCGATGCTGCTCAAAAAAATCAACAGGGTCAGAGTGTCACAATGCCTAGACCCAGTCTAGGGCTTATAGTGCCTTCCTGGTAACAGACCAGGTGCCTCAGCCATGGGCTGCATTATTTGACCCTACGTCAAATACTTGGTAACAGACCAAGCGCCTCCATTCTCCAAGAGAATGGCTACTCAGAACTAAGTTGTGTCTACCAGTACTAGACTGGTTCACATCGTGGTCCCAGACCAGATGTCTACCATTCAACAGAATGGTCACTCAACACAGGGTTGAGTCCCCCCAAGGCAGAGCTGGGTCCATATCATAATCAGAGCTGGGTCCATATCATAATCAAGGACTAGATATCATCATTCAACAAAATGATCACTCAACACTAGGTTGAGTCCACACCGTGGTCCTGGACCAGGTGTCTCCATTCTCCTAAGAGAAAGGTTCTCGATGCTGCTCAAAAAAATCAACAGGGGGTACTGTATGTATGTATGTGCATTTTAAATTTTAATAAATATAAGTATAATACATATGAAATTCAAATCATATGTCTAACATACTATAAAGTCTAACATATTAAGTTAAAGTTAAAATTACTATTCAGAAAGTAACAGACTATAAAGTCTAACATACCAAGTTAAAGTTACTAACTAAATAATAAAATATGCACAATGCGTCAAAGTTCATTGATATAAAGTGGAAATTACATATGAAATTACAAATCATAAGTCTGAATATAATAAACCAAGTGGAAGTTCAAGTTACATATTTGATATTGATAATAGATATGATATATTTGATATGATATTCAATAGTTAAAGTTACTAACTAAATAGTAAAGCATGTACATTGCGTCAAAGTTCATTGATATAAAGTGGAAATTACATATGAAATAATGAATCATATATCTAAGCCCGTGGGGGGGCAGAGCAAGTGGTAAATGGAACTGTTTGTAAATGGAAGGTCTCGTGTTCAAATCCCCCCCAAATTGTCCCGTGTGCCATGGTTCGGGCGCTGTGGTTACACCTAGGTTTATAGTGGTAGCGGNTCAAATTACATATTTGATGTCGATAATAGATATGATATATGTCCATTGTCATGCTACATCCAACATTTACCTAATGGCATTTCCAAATATGAAATAGAAAATTCAAAAAACATTGAACAATTAACAACAGCTCATTTGGCTTTCTCAAGCCACCTCTCCTAGGCCATCTACATCTGCATCGCCACTATCATCAGCATCCAGGCGTCCCCAGGCCTTCCCAAAATCAGGGTACCCCTTCCCCAGGTGTCCCCATGCGCCTTCAAAATCAAGATAACACATCCCAAGCATCCTCAAAATCACGGCAACCCATCCCCTCTGTGCACTGCATCCCCAGTTTTCATGACAGAAATATCGGGTACGCAGGTGAAGTACCAGGTATGGAAGGGTACCTCTGGGAAGTCCCTGGCCCATACCAAGGATGTGCATACCTGTACCCAGGGCTAAGCCTCCAAGGTTTTGCCTCACTTTGAGCTCTAAGGAATCTGGCTTACAAGAATTAGTATGATTTTTCAAGGATTGGAAATGAATCCAGCTCTGGTAGCCCATAAAATCAGGGTCTCCTCTTAAAGGCATCTGGAAGCCTTCAAAAGAAAATTTTCAGAGAATTTTCAAGGAACCTAGCATTGATTATGGAAAAGCATGGGGATTTTTCAATGACACTGGTCAAGGAGATCCAGGAATGTATGGAGCAAGGACCATTCTGTTTCTTAATTCTTATCATCGTTTCCTTCTGAAGTATGCCAGAGTATGCCACAAGACAAGTTAGAAACAATAGAGCTGAGTTTTATGCTCTTTGGATTCTGATGAAGACAGCAAAGGAATGACAGAAACAACTACAACGTTATGGAGATTCCAAGCTTCTGATGGACTGGGAAAATAGCAGATGCAGAATTTATCATATTTTATTAACTCCAATAATGAATCTGGTGCTGGGTAAAACTACATTTTGATGATATTTCCTTCATGCATATATATAGAGAATTAACTACAAGAGCTGGTCAGTTATCTAAAGAAGCCATGACAAAGCAGGACGGGTCCCTATCTGTTTAGGAATTCAGAGAAAGGGACCAGATCTCTATCATGGAATCTTCTCTTTATTAGTTAATGCAATTGCTGAGATGCTATCCCAGCAATTTTTTGGTTTTTCATATTTGTTGTTAAAGTAGATATGAAAAGATATTTTTTGAGAAGAGAAAGTTGCCTCAAAGCAGCCTAGGATGACAGTACATAAGTGGACATAGGACTAATAAAGTGATTGACAACACCGTATTTTTTTGTCAAAAATACATTCTATAAGCCATTTTCAAGCAGAACCATGTATAATTTGATTTCATAATTTCCTTCTTGAAAAATAAGATACATACTGTGAAGTATTCTCACTAAAGGAAGCATTTTCTATCAAGAGGAAAAAAATGGAGAGAAAGGGGAGATGCTATTCCTTACCTGGAAGCTAAGACTGAAACGATTCTTAAACCCTCGGCGGGGCAATAATCTTCGAAGAGGGGTCTGCCCACCTTCGAATCCTAACTTATGACTACCTCTCGCCTTCTGACCCTTGTGCCCTCTACCTGCTGTTTTGCCTTTGCCAGACCCAATTCCTCTGCCCTTGCGGGTCTTCTTCTTCCTGGCCCCTTTGTTGTCCCTCAAATCATTTAAGGCCAAGAGCTTCCTACCCACTCCTCCTCCTCCATTTAGACCTACTCCATTGCATAACGATGACACGGAGCTAAATGAAGCTGCTTTTGTCGTGAATGGCCCATTAAAAACCCTAGTGGGCACAGGAGAATAAGGAAAAGCATGAGATGATGCTGCTGCTGCAGCAAAATTAGAAAATTTCTTGAGGAGTTGACGCCTAACTATCATCATCATCATCAATGTATAATATTCCCCTCTGCCTCACTGACAGGATCATAACAGTGGTGTGTATTCCCTAAATCTTCAGCAAATGTAGAATGCAAGCACAAAAAATGTTCATATTATATTGCGGGTTCACCATCCAGTAGACGTATAAGTATAAATTGCCAACGATTTACAGAATTGTATGAAAAAATCGGTACCCATAATGCACCTGCAATAAGATAACTTGCATTAAGTGTAGGTTTTGAAAACAATGCCAAACTGTAAACACTAAGAACGAACACGATGAAGTCATTATAAACCATACAAATGTACTGAAATTTACCAAAAACGTGTAGCAACTGCTTGCTTCAAGTGTTACGACCTGCGACTTCTGAAATCATCATCGAGCCCTAAACCTTAAACCTCAAGAAATGAAAAAAATCGGCTATCATCTTCGAGCCCTAAACCTTAAGTTAAACCT
Source organism: Pseudotsuga menziesii (assembly GCA_001517045.1). Lineage (NCBI taxonomy): Eukaryota > Viridiplantae > Streptophyta > Pinopsida > Pinales > Pinaceae > Pseudotsuga > Pseudotsuga menziesii. Next base: position 165,142 of record LPNX010627012.1, read on the forward strand.
GCAGAAATGGGAAGAAATCAGCAAGGTGCCGCGGCATGTGGCGAAATTTGATGTGAAAGTTGGTTTAAACTTAATCAATGTCTATTAATTCATAATAAATTTTTACATTGGAACTTAATCAATGTATGAGGGGTATGTATGTCAATAGAAATAGTTTCAATACGCACATATTTTAGGTGTATTTAATTTATTAAGGGGTTATTAAACTTATACTTTTAAAGTTCAACATAAATGTTTGTGGATATTATTATGCCTTTGAAAGGGATATATATGATTTAAGTAGGTGGATTAATTCAAAAGTAGGGTTGATGTCCTCTGCATCTCGAACATGCATCGTCTGCATAGTTTGTGCGGTCTTCAATAGATCTGAACAACCAAACTTCGTACTCTTTTTCTTTACGGTGCCCATGTTTCAGCCTCTTTTCTTCTGGCAGTTCCATGGTTGCATGTGGGCGAGGGACCTCTGGTCCCTCCCACCCACACAGGGATACAAAAGCCATGACAAAATCTCAAGTGGACCATAACCAAGGTGATTAGACAAAAAATGACCAGCTAAACGCATGAAGAGGTGGATCTAGAAACCCTTCTCATCCTCAAGCGAAATCACCAGCTGTGAATCACTCCCAAGCATATTACGACCTAGCTAACAAAGAGGAAACTGGCCCAAATCAAGAAAACACCAATAAGGAAGCAGATTGTGACAAACCAGAAAGCTCAGGACTGAGAGAAGAGCAAAATTACCTTGAAGCCGCATTAAAAGGAAAAAGCAATGGGAAAACCCGAAGGACTAACACATGCAATCCGATCTTTGAGACCAGGCCACGGATCAAGCTTCCCCCAAGCCGAATCACATTGCGTATTCAATTCATGAAGGAGCATGCGATTATATGCAAATTCATAAGCATATGGCCCACTAAAAGAGCCCTAATATATTGGATCAACACTAGGTGGAAGCCCAAAGCTCATTATGATTTGCAATTGGGATCCAAAGGCTTTTTTACTGTGATCTTCTCTGATATGAAGGACAAGGAATCAATAATAGAAGGAGGGTCATACTTCTACAATTTGGCGAGCCTCTTTCTAAAAAATTGGGTCGAGCGATACAACCCGGATAGAGAAGATTTCACATGGGCACCGGTCTGGATTAGATTATTCTCTACCTCATGACTATTGGGATGCAGAAACTTTGAGTGACATCGGCAATACCCTAGGCAATTTTGTCAAAGTCTCGAACCAGACGTCAATGAGCAAATATACCTCATATGCAAGAATATGTGTCTACATGCACATCACCAGAACCCTACCAGATTCAATATCCCCGGTGCATGAGGATGTGGAATGGATCCAACAACTCGATTATGAACATGTCCCCTTCAGATGCAGGAAATGTCATGAGCATGGGAATCTATACAGAGATTGTCCTCTCAATTGGCCACGACCAACAGTTCCGCAAGAGGACACTGATAAAGAGGGATTTAAGAAAGCTCAAACAAGGAAAAGCCCAAATTGTAAAACTTCGGTGGTTAAAGCAACGGAGATCCCAACCAACAACAAATTCGAAGCCTTAAGTTCTCAACTAGATCAAGAAATGGAATTATCCGAGGAAGAGCTCCCCTCCTTAAAAAAGCAACATGATGAGGGTCCCTGTTGAACCACCCGCTCTGTCTAATCCGATCACGCAACCATTCTCAACAGAAAAAAACCAAGGGAAAGCTTGAAGCCAATCATCGCATCAATGTTGCTACACAGGACACAACTCCCACCCCCTCCTCCTTGGGGTTGGAAATGCAAATGGATAATGACATGAGCAATGTAGAAATCGTTGGGGAACTAGAGCTGAAAGCTCTTGAGGAAGCATGCAAAAATCAAGCCTTCGGTTCCATATCACCAAAGCAAATCCAACTACTAACAGATGCCCTTCATAAAGCCAATGCGAACAGTGAGCTGGGTATACTGGATACTCATCCAAAAGACTTGAGGAAAGCCATGAAGGACATCAAGAAACGAGGAAGGAAATTGGATCTACATAAGCTAAAAACCCTTGGAACCAAGTTGGTTGAGTCTAGGCAATATGCCCAGCTTACAGAATTCTTCCAACCCAACCTATAGTTTCCCAATGAAACTAATCTCCTGGAATAACAAAGGCATCAATAGCCCCTGCAAACATAGAATGCTACAACGGAGAATTCCCAAGACAAATCGGTCGTTCTTTTTGTACAAGAAAGCAAATGTACTGGCACCCATCTGGAAACTCTTATGAAACTTGATCTAGAAAGGATGTATTGTAATTGTTGAGGGCGCTTCGGGAGGCCTAGAAATTGTTTGGAACCCCCTGGAAATCACAATCCAAGACTCCTTGGACACCAGAAACACTATCTCGGCCTCCTATCATCTGATGGGAACAAGCTCTAGGGGGCAGTTGATGCATGTCTATGGTCCTCAAACACCGGAGCCAAAAGTGGGCATGTTGGACTATCTACATAGGATTCTGCAAAAAAACACATCCCATTCTTGGATCGTAGGTAGGGACTTCAATATGATCACCACTCTAAGAGAAAAAAAGGAGGATGATGCATCCTCTCGCAGGAGGACCTACGCCTCAAATATTTAATGGAGAAGTGCAATCTAGTGGATCTCAAAACATCTAATGGTCTATTAACTTGGAATAACATGAGAGGGGGATTGAAGCAAATTGCCTCCAGGTTGGATATGTTTATAGTCTTAGATAGCATTGTAACTTCAACAGGATCGGCCGAAGCCATTATTCTTCAATCGAATGGGTCTGACCATTGGCCCATCTACCTTGTATGGCACGACATCTAAATGTCCTTTCAGGTTTGAAAAATTATGGCTCACTCATCATGATTTCTCGAACACTTTGAAAACCTGGTGGTGTGACCTGCAGATCAAGGGAATATCCAAAATGTATTATCTTTCAGCAAAAAAACAAACTTCTCAAGGCGCACTTGAAGAAACGGAACATGGACACCTTTGGAAACATATTTCATACCAAATCCCATCTGGAAAAAATAACTGGAGGAAGTGCAACATAACTGTATCACTGAAGGAAGAATGGAGGACAAGAACCGCCGTGAAATCTTACTTTCTGCCCAGCTTTAGGAAAAATGCAAGCAAGAGGAAATTTCTTAGAAACAAACATCCAGACTTTCCTGGCTAAAAGAGGGAAAAAGAAATATTGCATTCTTCCATAGATCCACCATCCAACATCATATGCACAACAGGATCGCCAAGCTCAAGCCAGAGACAGGGGAGAAAATTGAAACTAGAAAGGATATGGAAAAGGAACTCACCACCTTTTACAAAAAAACTCCTCTTCGAACCAGACAACTACAGATCAGAGGCTATTTCCAAAGTCCTAGAGACAATCCCCTCTCTAATCACAGAGGATCACAACAAAGTGCTAATGCGGCCCATTGAGGAAAAGGAAGTTGAAGATGCAATCACTCAAATGCAAAAGGACAAAGCTCCCGACCTAGATGGCTCCAAGGTAAATTTATTTCACTTTTGTTGGTGCTTTCTAAAAAAGGAGATATGTGACCATATGGAAGAATCATGTCAAAAGGGGTGGGTCTTGCCTGCCCTCAATGCTGCCTTTCTCATCTTAATCCCCAAAGAAGAAAATGCCACCACACTAGGAAAGTTCCACCCCATTTCTCTTTGCAATGTCATCTACAAACTCATTTCCAAGGTTATAGCTAATTGCCTTAAACATTTACTCCCACTTCTCATCCCCCCAAAGCAAACTGGTTATGTCGAAGGTAGACAAATTCTAGATGGGATTATACTTGCCCATGAAGTTATTGATTCTCTTAAAACCCTTAAAAAACCTAGCATGCTCCTCAAACTTGACCTCTCTAAGGCTTTTGACATCCTTAACTATCAGTACTTAGAACAAATCCTTCTAGCTTTCGGTTTCTGACATTCTTGGACCATATCGGGTCTCTCTCTCATCTCCAGCCCCCTCTTTTCCATTCTACTCAATGGCTCCCCCTCCGCCCCGTTCACCTCCTCTAGAGGAATCAAACAAGGAGACCCTCTTTCCCCCTTCCTCTTCATTCTTATAGTTGAAGGTCTCGGCATAATGTTAAAACAAATTATTGCAAGGGGTGCCTTAGGAGGCCTCTCCATTCACGATAACCCTCCTATCTCTCACCAACAATTTGTTGACGACAATCTCCTCATGGGACACCCCTCTATTCAAGAAGCCCATTCTATTCATGAAACTCTTGAAAAATTTTCCAAAGCCTCGAGCACCACCATAAACAAGGATAAATCCCATATTTACTTATTCAACACGCCTGTCATCACTCAAAGAAATATTTCCAATTTACCCTCTAAGTATCTTGGGGATCCTTTAATCTCTTTCGCCCTCAAGCTCTCCTCTTGGAGAGACCTTCTGGACAAATTGGTCAGCAAACTCTCCTCTTGGACCTACCGCTTTGTTAACCTTGCTGACAGGCTCATCCTAGTCAAAGTTGTTCTTCAATCCATGTCACTCTATCTTTTTTTGGTTCTTGTTGCTCCGCAGTGGGTTTTAAAATCCATCCGAACCCTTCAACGTGCCTTTCTCTGGGGAGGGGATCAAAACCATCCTAAATGGTCCTTGGTAAAATGGGACATGATTTTCCTTCCCAAGTCCATTGGAGGTCTCGGGATCAAGGATCCTGGGATCAATAGTAAAATTCTTAGTGCTAAGCTGTGGTGGAATTGGGTCTCTTGCAACTCCAAACCTTGGGCTCAACTCTAGAATCTTAAATAAGGATGGGACACACATGATCTTATAAGGTACTTTCTCAATCCTAAGGGCTCTCTAATTTGGAACTCTGCCAACCAACATAAAGATATAATCCAAAGACACAGTTTCCAGGAGTTAAGGGACAGTTCCAATGCGTGCTTCTAGACTGACTCATGGCAATAGCTCCCTACCCTCTCCAATATTTTTCAGAACTAAGAGATGTAGCTAGCCTTTCAAAACAACAAGCATTCATTTGTTTATGAGTTATGGCTCTCCAATTCCTCTTCTAGCTTCTACACCTGGAAAGATATGTATAGATGGCCAATCCAAATTGATATGGATAACCTTCGCCCAATCATGGAGGAACTAAAGAATCACAAAATCAAGTATGTTATTGGTACAGACATCCTTAGATGGGGGCATGAATCCAAAGTCACTTTCACCACAAAGGAGCTTATCACCTTTTAGTTTACAATGGCAATACTCTGCATGACCCTAGTTGGAACAAAATTTGGGGCCTCAAAGCTTGGCCAAAGATCCATACCTTTCTCTGGCTCTTAAGACACAAGAGAACCCTGACATGGGACAATATTATGAAAAGAGGTTTTAAAGGACCTCCTCAATGTGTTTTGTGCTACAAACAGGAGGAAAATATAGACCACCTTTTTTATATATGCCCTATGGCTAACTTATTCTAGGACAAACTCTCAACTTTGTGTCGCAGATTGCAAAGAATCTGAGGCAATATAATCAACACCCTGGACAACTGGACTAATTATTCTTTTCAAAACCCCACCCTCAACCTACTCTAGTAGCTCATCCTTGGCTTTCTTCTCTGGGAAATTTGAAGAAAGAGAAATCACCGCATTTTCAACACCCACTCCCACCCACCTGATTTGATTTAGAATACCTTTCATCAACATCTTCTTGAAACCCTCTCACTCCACTCTTGTGTGAAGGAAGGTGTAATTTTTGACCCTGTTGAAGCCAACATTTTGAAAGACTAGGACTACAATCAAAACCTGTTGAAGACCCTACCTCTTTGTAATCATATTTCCTCTTTCATCACTGACACTTGGATCCCACCACCAACAGGTTTCTTCAAATGCAATTTTGACGAGGCCTCCAAGAACAATCCTGGCATAGTTGGGTTTGGTGGAGCTTTCTGAGATTCGAGGGGTTGAATAAAGAAACATTTTTATGGATCTATGTGAATCAATAACAACAATGATGTTGAGCTTATGGCTCTTATCTCAGGGATACAGATTGCCAAATGCTGGAATCTTTTCCCTTTAATCTTGGAAGGAGATTCAAAGCTCATGATTTCTCTTGCCACCAGAATTCAAAACGATACTACTGCTTCCAAGTTGGCACCAAGCTGGAGATTGGATCTCCTCCTCCAATTTCTTACCAAGGAACTCAAGAATGTGGCTCCAATCATATTCCAACATGTAAGGCGTAAGGCCAACAGTATAGACGAAAGAATAGAGAATGAGGGGGTGCTCTCACAATCTCATCTCTATGATATTGATAGCTACTCAGCTACGTCCCTTGATTTCTAGCCGAATTGTCAAAACATTGTGGCTAAGGAGATGACCACCGTGGATGCGGGTGCCCCAAGACAATGTGACGTGGATGGAGGTGAGATGTTGTTTTAATGGCCAGCTTCCCTAGATATCGTCATCACCTTTATAACCTTGCTTGCCTCCCTTCGAAAGAGCACTCCAACTCACATTCCATCCTGCACAACACCTGCCTCTGCACTTTCGATCACTTCACACAGACCTCGCTTGAGATGGCTTCCTCCACGCAGCAAAGAAATTTAATGGTCGTCATTGTTAGTATTGACCTCCTAATCAACATGATCAACGGCCCTGCACGGACTCTACTCCACCAGCAGCAGACTATTTAATCATGTTTCTTCAGTCGCTCCAATGTTATCTGGCCTTTCAATCCCAAAGAAATTCCAAGGAACAAGAACATCAATAGTTTCATTCATGGCTCCATCGTTATTTGGCCTTCCAACCTCTCAACGAACATGTTGATCAGACTTAGGGACACTCCTCTTCGATGTAGTAGCTCCAGGGGAGCTAGAAGCATGGCGACATTACGTTATTCTATCTCTGCGGGATATGATGTCCAAATTCCCCTCAACGTGCGTAGGGTAGTGGATGACTTGGAAGCAGAAGTTGTGGCTCACCACCACTCCACGCAACCTTCGCAACAATGACTCTCCCATTATTGGCGAATGAAGAATATGCTTGCACAATTTCTCTAGGAACGTGACTGTGCTCCCTCTCCTTCGACCTCCAGTGACTCAGACAATTCCACTGCTCAGGAAACCTCCTCAACTGCACCAAGCCTGAACCAGCAGGACCTTGCAAAGAACACTCAGCATGTAAAGGACACTCAGTACATCGAAGACGTAGCTGAACCTTCTATCGACGTGGCAGCAAAGGGGCAGAAAGATGAAATGGGCATGCAAACTGACACCAACAGCAACAAATGTCGGTTCCTCCTCTTACCACGGAGCCGCACCAAGACCCTGAACCGACTCTCTCGGGGGATGAACATGAATACTTCAGGTCATTCCCTATTGTTGAGGAACCTTGGTGAAAGATTTAAGGACCATGGTCTCTATTTTATCTTTTGCGTTTGTTTTATTTTCTATTAGCCTTCTAGTTTACGATACATATCTGTTAATTTTTTACAGTAGAAACTTGATTTCCCACCACAAGGGAAAGTTCATGACAAATGTAATAACCTCTAGTTTCTGCCCTGGCAAGTTTTGGACAAGTGTCATGGACACTCGGTTTGTACTAATTTTTGTATTTTAATATATTTTACTGCTACTTATGAACAAAAGAATCAAAAGCAGATTTTAATTTTTTTTTCAAATGTTTTTACTATAGTTTGGATTAATTTTTATTTTTTCGATTATTTAAATATTGATTTAACCAAGTTCCTATTTGTCTTCTGCAGTTGAATTCTCCCTGGGGCTTTCTGTCCCAAGACCCGACAACAAGCTAATGCAAGTAGTCACACTGGCATGTATTGAAAAATGGTTTTCGTTGCTTTCAGTAGAGAGCCTTCCTGCCAAATTCAAAGCGATTTGGACAATGACAGAGCATGAATTTGTAGTACTTCGACATCGACAAACCTTCGACAGAACCGTTCTTTCCAGGCAGCTAGACAACACGCAACAGAGCTAGAGCTAGATTGTGGGGGCTGGGGAACAAAAAAGAAGAAGTATGTGGATCTTTTCCAATCTCACACTCCAAGCGTGATGGCCATTAATGAATCCATTTAATGTTCTGGTTAATAGCCGACCAGACTAAAATTGAATGAATTGTGTGGTTTACAACCAGGCTTAAGTGGAGATATTATGGTCAGTCGCCTTCGACACAAAAAAAACAAATAAAGAGATTAATGTTGAAAACGGTGCTTTTGAATTGGTTAGTGACCTCCAAAGGTAGATATGAGAAAATCCATGTATTTATCATCCGTATAAATGTACCACAAGGGAAAGAATCAATTCGCGGTGCCAATTCTATGGTGCAACTTTGTTCTGATATCCTTCACCTCCCTCGCCATACCACATATTCCTACACACGCCGTGGAGGATTGTCGACATACCACATTATTCTTCTACAAATTTAATGGAACCAACTTGATCTTGGAGGTTTATGCTTCGATCATCGTCATGAAATTCGTGCTCTCCCTCACAAAATTATTCTCATGCAAATCACTCTCGCGAGTTCTTGTTCGCCCGTGCACTGTATCCAATTCATGTGTCGATGAAAAGCAACGCGACGACTCCATCCTTCAGCACTACCTTTGTTTTCTCCATTGTGCCTCCTCCGTCTAACGCAAGAGGAAACATAATCACGTTCTTCATGACGCCCCATGCATCTTCCATGTGCATTCAGTTGTCCTAGTATCTGGGTTTTCTTAACCTCACCAACAACGAGAAGCCATATAATCACTTATTCATATTGGAGTTAGGTACCACCATGAATGTAGAATTCGAAGACCTTGATGACAACCATGTGGGCATGGACAACAAAAATCTTGTATCAGTCAAGGTTGAGATCGCATGAACATACAAGATTGGACCGATTACTATCATCTTCAAATCCAACTCAATGTCACCATTACAATGGTCGACTTGCAAAAACCACAGAGGCTTTTTATATCTATGCACATTGATCGACCCAATGTTTTAGAGGAGAGAATGTCCGTAGGTTTTTCAGCGACAATAGGTTTTCATGGAAGACCATTATGTTCTTGCGTGGAGTTTCTCCACCTAAGGCACGACTCTTCCCAAATTTTCCACTTAGAAAATATGTTCTTGATTATCGGCTTACCTCTAGGACTAGAAGACATAGATTTCCCCATTATGTTAGCTCTTTCCACACTCAACGAATTATACACAAGGGTTTTGCATTGCAGCTTCTTTGACTCGAAAACCAGTATTTTGATCTTTTAGGCATGGTGGGTATCTGTACAATGGCCAAGCTTTCATCATTATGTTGTTAGATCATCGTTCTGGCTTGTTGGGTGTTGCTAATTCCCACGCCATCCATGATTTCAATGTAATCGAAAATGTTTACTAGATAACCGTGCTTATGGATTCCCCACCAAGATCTCTCCTTTATTCTTGGTAAGCAAAGAGTCATTTTTCAAAGATTTCTTAATTGTTTTGCATTTCTCGAAGGTTGTTTTCATTTGGGTCACTGCATTTTTTTATCTTAAGTTATGAAAGACTAGATTTGGTGCTGAAGAGTATATCTGGTATTGAGATTATATCTTCAGAAAGTTGTTTGTGTTTCAATGCAACACATGCACATTCATTAATTATTATAAAGAACATAGTTGATCTATTGTGTGAACTGCAACTTCTATGCACTTCAATAGTATATAGTCCCTAGGCAAATGATTTCCATGGGAACCAATCGTTGTTGTGCATAGGGGGAGTTCACCAGGGTTACCTAATACCTGTTTCTTTTGGTGTGGTGTCCAACGTCGGCAGATAAAACTTCATTTTTGTCAAATTCACGTAAGGTTCTAGAAGCGATTTCAGTTTCCATCGGAAGAGTTTCCATTAAGATCTGAATGAATTAGCTAGGCTAGCATAGACCATAACAGAGTCTTGTCATTCTTTATGATCTAGATTTTTGTTTGAACCATGCAACTACTATTTCTCGTGAATTCTCTCACTACATAATTTATGCTACCAGTGAATATTGTTGTGGAAGGTTGTAGTGTTTAGGTGGACTATTTATGTGTCATGATGGTATTCATGAATACATGGATTAATTTGTAGTTAACATTGCAAAAGTTTGGAATAATACAGTTAAATCATATTTTATATTTTAAATATGTTTTATTACATTTTTTTGTTGGCAAAGTGGTGGAACCCCCCTGACTAACAGGTTTTCCATTGTATGAACCAAGGGCATCTAAGCCGTCAAAATCACTTGGGGATCGCACCTGGCCTGGACCACACCAACCCTTAACATGGTTGGATTTTTTGGTATCCGCAGGATTAGAACCGACGACTTTTCAGCTTAGGGGATGTCTTAACCATACCCCGCCACCAATTGTTCTACATCTCACAGATATGTTTTATTGCATTAACACAAATGCTATTTATTTTTATTTTTTTGAATTAGTTGCATTAGGTATGCTAAATTTAAAATAATAGAAAATATACACAAAATTGACATGCTTGTGCAAACTTCAGACGAGTTCCATGTTCGATAATCTTCGATGTATTTCAACTAATGAGATTTCATTTGTATGCAAATATGTGCATTTGTTGTCACAAAAAATATCATTCTCTATGGCATTAAGTCGCGAAACCTAGAGAGCTGCCAAGCATGGAAACATTAGAATCTCTCCTGGAATGAAAGATGCTGCACAGTGGAGGTCAAAACACAAATATTTATGTAATCAGCGGTATATTGAAGTTTTTCATTGAAAGTTATGGGATTCGATGAGGAGGCCATGTTTAATATGTTGCTGCAGGATACCCTCGGGGTTATAACTAGCAAGCCCTGCCCGTCATTGCCTCACCGACATACTCTCAAGGGCCTTTGAGGAGGCAGGCAATTTTTTTAGAAGAATGGTATGTTGTTTTTTCAGAGTTCATGGTTGTTGGAGTTGTTGATGTCTGGGTATTATTAGGGATTTGATAAGAATTGTTAAGGTTTTGATATGAATGGTAAGGGTTTTGATATGAAGTGGGTTTAATAGGAATTATTATTAGGAGTTATTAAGGTTTTGATAGGAATTTTTATTAGGGTTTTGATATGAATTGGGTTTCAACAGGAATTATTGTTAGGGTTTTGATATGTGTTGTTATTGTGCAGTTTGTCTATTCTATGTTGTTCTTGTTGTCTTATGGAAGAGTGTGGTTGTGATCTGTCTATTATCTTCAGAAATTAATTGGTCATTGAAACCTTTGCATATGTATAAATAGTACGCATATGTATTAATAGTACCAGGGGTATTGATACAAATTAGTTGCATGGAAAATCACGGTCTTGTTTATAGTAAGAATGGTCTTATTGTTAGTTTTTCAACATTTAAGCTAGCATTATAACAAGATCTTTTCACTGAGAGAATAACAAGCACAACAATCACATAAGCACATCACAAGAGACAAGAGACACAAAGATTTTTAGGAGGGGAAACCATAAATGGAGAAAACCCCTCAACTTCCTCTAAGATAGTATCACCACAAGATGTGATCCCAAAACAGTAAGATGACCTCCCTTCACAATAGCAGCCTTCTGTCTTCTGTCAAGCACAAGAATTTCCTTCTCCAAAAGTGCGCCACACTTGAGAGAGCAAGAGAGCTAAGTCACAAGTGATAAATAGAGAGACTCTCACTCTCTATTTATATTATTCCGTTGAATTGAAGTGCACTCAACCTAATAATTACTACTCGATCCTACACCTTAATTAGTGTATAATAACTCAAGTGACCCTAAACAGTGGGGACTTACCCAATGACTTGATATGACTTATTTACATTATAATCCTCCCGATCGGAACATCAGGGCATGACCACATGACTCAAATACATAATAGAAACATCCTGGAATAAACATCGGGTTACAATAATATAAAATACATAGAAGAATACATTCCGAAGTTACATATACATCAACACTTATATATTGTCGTCTTGCTTCAGTGGAAATCTCATAGAATTGAGTATAGGTTTCATGGTATGATATATTTTTTCAAGTTATTGTTAATGCTCAAACTTCAAATAGATATTGTTGGAACATTAGCATTTACACAGATAAATTAAGTGTTGTTTATGCATTTTCTCCTAGTTTCATTTTTTTTGTTTTTGTTCTTTTGGTGAAAAAAACATATGCCATGCTCTGTTAAGGTATAACAACCTTTCAAATTAGGTAAAAAGTACATGGATCGAATAAATTTATTTGGAAATTAACAGATGAATTCTAATAAGTAATATGAGTTTGAATTTGTTTATTAGTACCAATGTTATATTGTGGGTTTTTATGTTGCACTCTTCATATATTTATCCAAAGTATAAGATGAGTTAACAATAGCTTCAAGTTTCAAGAGAGGAACAACAAGTGTATTTTGGCGAAAAGCTTTGTGTGTTTGGATCAAATTACAGTTTTCTGTTGTAATTTAAATTATTGGACTTCCATTTACCATACACATTGACTGCAACCTAGAAAATAAACCCTCTTAACTGGTTGAGGTTTTCAACATAGAAAAACTTAGTTTACTTACCTATACAATTGTACATAAAATCTATTTGTTTCATTCTATTGTTGTTGATGTTTATAACGTTGGGCTTGGGCTTCAATGTGTGGTTAGAGGAAATTTTAAATGTTACAAGTTGAACTCAACAGTGAAATAGATAATTGTAGTTAAAAGTATATACAAGTTTGATTATCATGCTCTATTTTTAATTCTAAAAAATATTATTGAAAAGTTGGGCTTTAGATTTTCCTATGTGAAGAAGAGGAGGGTCACATTATAATTTTGTTGAAAGGATAAAATATAATTTGAAAAATTGAAACCCATCTTAGTGAATACTAAATGACATGACTTGCTCTAGTTGAATCTTCTATAATAAATTTATAAATAGTTGAAACCATTTTTGTAATCTAAAACCTAACTTTAAATTTGTATTTTGAAACCCATGTTACTTGCTCTGAAAAGACTTGCTCTTATTGAAAATCCAAAAATATTTGCTCTTATTGAACCTTTCCTCAATAAATTTATAAATATTTGGAACATATAAGAACCCTAACTTTGAGGATCTTCTTGTTTTACAATTAATTCTATTGACATCAAGGGTTATCATACCTCTAGGTTATCCATTCCATCTTTTAACACCAAGGGTTATTATCCCTTTAGATTATCCATTTCATCTTTGCATTATCATTGAGTCTTTTTATGCTAACTTGCCCCTTTTAACCAAAATACCATGGTTGTTTTATAACTAGCCCCACCCAAGTTCAAATCTTAGGGATTGAATTTGATAAAAAAACATTATTAAGCCTTGGGGCTCACCCTTATAATATTTTCTCAAATAGACTTGGAAAGCACTTTAATCTTTGTCAATATAAAAAATACAATTCATCCTTCACTCTATAATTTAATTCTTTTGCAGCCTTTATCATAAAACCCATTTTTATCAATGTAATGGTTTTTTATATAAAAAAAAAACAAGTGGGGTTTCATAGTACAATGGTTTTTTTTTCTCCCTTTTCTTCTTCTTCTCCTTCTTCTTTTTACTTTTTTTTATTCTATGACTTGTTTGTAAAACCACGTGTGGTTTTTATAAACCTTGTGTTTTTTTCCCTTCTTCTTCTTTTTATTGTTTTACCTCTTCTATTTACCTTCTTGGTTAAAGACAACAATTTTACAGAAACCTTAGGATAATGGTTAAAAACCAAATTACACAAAGTGTAAATAATGACCAAGGGTCGGATCACTCTGATGCGAATGTAATATCTATATCCGGATATTCTCGAAAGCTATCTCAATTGAATAGTTTAATAGGAAATAGTTCCATGTTGGATAATTATATAAGAGTAAATATGAATATGAATGATAATGAAAGATTGCAAAGTGAGTGCTATATATATAATAGTCGTAAAGACAACTTGAAGACCATCCATGAAAGGATGTGTGCTTTTAGAATAGTTTACTAATAACTATTGATGTGTTAATAAGATTTAGCATTTATTTATTTTATTTATATTGCATTCGTTCTTATATTTTATTTATATTATATATAATTAATGTTTATTTTATTTAGAACAATATGAATATGAAGAGTTACATCAATGGGAGATTACAATTTCCGATCATGAGCACCCACTCATTTCGTATGTTCACTTGATCTCAAGTACAACTTGCGATCTCTTGGCACCAACCTACAACAACTTTTATCTGCGTAAGTTTTAACTTATGCTCTCCAGGAACCGACCTGAATAGATATCAGTTTGGTCACACAAACTGTGACTTACGTCTTCAAGTTTTGATTTGTGGAAGAACTACACTCTCATAGTGTGGAAGTTACAACTTCCTTTTGTTCTCTAGCACTCACTAGAAGGAGATCATGATTCCATGAATTTTATTTGCACCAACAGAAAGGATGTTGCCACACCCTAATAATTCTCCAGCACCCACTGGAAGGAGGTTTAATCCCCCTAATCCTTTCCCTATCCTCCCTTACGGATATGAAATGTGAGTGTATTGCAAGTAGAGATATTATTCCTTCAAAATCCGCAACTACTAAATTCTTTTGATTTGCGCCTGTGTATATGCATCAACCATTTGCCCAAATAATTCTGCTTTACGTCTTCCTCTTCATATCTGTCGCAATCCTTTATCAGCGTCCTTGTGTTTTTATGTAAGACGATTGTCCAATAACACTTCAGATCTGCATCTATGAGTTTGCGTTTAAATATCCACGTCAGACCTCTTTGTGTCTTTCTGCATCAAACCCTTCACTAAAATGCATCTGCGTCTTTCTACGTCAGACCTTTCAGTAAAATGTGACTACGTCTTTTTGCATCAGACCTTTTAGTAAAATGCTTGGCATCTTTCTGTGTCAGACCTTTCAGTAAAATGCTCTGTGTTTTTCTGCATCAAACCTTTCAGTAAAATGCGTCTGCATTTACCAGATTTTTCTACAAAATAAAATGTGAAAAAGATAACAATGATATGCACAACTATACTTGTTGTTTGCACATACAGACTTTGAGTATCCTATCAACCAGTGCTACTCATCTTGCATTAAAGCTCTGCTCCGAAAGAATATTCATCTGCAGTCAACGAGCCATTGATACCCCAAAAACACAAACCTCTGAAGCTTGTCAAATAGTTATATCTTCATCTTCCATGAGCTTACTTCAATGCGACCATATCTTACTTATTTATACTATTCTTGACTCAAGAGATGTGTCCACTTTGTGAAGTCTGTTTACTTCAAATATCATTTTGATGGATTGCGTCTTCAACAAGTTTTTTTGTTGTAAGTAAGGATATTTTATTATATATCAAGGTTCATATTACAACATAGTAAAACATGCCATCTCCCTGTCATGATCCTCTCATTCTAGGCTCTCTGGCCATTAAACATCATAATTATACTCTCTATCCCATAACATTAAACCAAAATTCCATCTACTACTGATTCCAATACCAACATCCCTTACTGACCATTCTACAATCAAAGCTACAATACATGACTTTAACCTTAGTGCTACCACTCTTTCCATTCATAAAAACACTTAACATACCAAAATAACAAATACCTTAGAAGCATGAACACCCCTAAAACACAGAACCTCTAAAGAAGAATATAAGGCAGGTCTGGAATGCGCCCATGTTGGCTACTTCCTACAGGAGGATTCTGAGCAGTAGGAAGCCAAATACTGAGGTTCTGCAGAATCGAATCCATCTTCAGGTTTATCTCTTTGAACTCCCCTTACATATCCTTCTTCCACTGGTTCGCATGATCCTCTCCTCCATCCTGCTCCAGCGTTTCCCACATTGTATATCCCATCAGGTTCTTCATAACCCAATAAAGAGCAACAATTAGCTCATAAAGACTAAGGTGTCCCACATTGTTACTCGAGTCCATTACCAAGTCTTTGACTTTTTGACATTCTTCTTGCCAGGTATCCCTGTCCAACTCCTGCCATAGTTGTTAATATACACCCTTGATTCCCTACTGAACAATTGCAGGTAAGCCCAATTAAAAAAAAAGGCCTCCCACATTGCTTTCTTCTTCGGCCGAGTCACCCTTCTGAACTCCTCCTTATGAGTTGGCTCCCTCATTCTCCTCACTCATCGCCCCAACATATTACTCTCCCCTTTCTCCCTATGGTTAGCTTCCATTCTTCTTATTACATGAACTCCATCACCCCTTGTTAAGCGCACACAACTGGTTTAGTCCATGTAGTGTAGATATTTGCACACACGTTTAATGCCACCACCTTTCCATTCTCTATATAGAAACTTACCATTCTGGGCCATAATGAAACTCGTACCTGCCATTAAAACCATCTTATGCTCCATGGTCCTTTGGAGATAGTTCCCATGCGATTGGAAAGATCCGCCACTTCCCTTGCTTGTTACTGCACTCATTAGAATTGGATTGATAAGACTATGGGGAGGTTGGGTTAAAGTGTGGTTAAGGCCTATTCTCCTTCTTCGAGAGTTCTTGGCTAGTTGGCTAGTTAAACTCATCGTCACATGGCTAAATGAGCCCGCCTGTTGTCCTTCCCCTTTTGTTTCATGATTTTGAGTCATGTCCCGAGTCATTATTTCAATACACTTGTCTCGATATGTCGTATCACTCACATACACCCAGTCCCTAGCCTTAATTTATCATTGGGTCTCAATCCCAAGGTTTGCCAACAAGTAAACCACTTTGTCGCCATTTCTCTTGACGTGGTTGAAGGTAAGTGCCATCTTAGGGTTTATGACTTCAACCAACCGTTCCGATCTCCCCTCTAATCTCCACAACACTACCACCTTGTTACTTGAATTTTCATGGTGGATCTTTGTTGCCATGTGTAATACCACCTGAGAGTCCCCTTCAACTATTATTAGGGTCTAGTTCTATTATTTAGCCATATGTATTCCTTACAGAAAGCCTTCTACCTCCGCGACATTGTTAGACTTTGTGCCAATGAAGTCAACTCTAAACCCTTGCATTCTTCCCTGGTGGTCTATGAGAATGCATCCATATCCCACTGGTCTAGGATTTCCTTTAGACGCTTTGTCGAAATTGAGTTTAAAGAACCCCATAGGAGGAGGAGACCAAAATTTTGAGCTTGTTTTGGTCATGGCTATTCTACCTTGTATGCCAAAACATTGCAGAGGCCCTGATATCACCCAAGCCTTTAGGATAAAGAACTCAGACTCATTTGCTTCCTAGTATGAAATTTCCCATGTTTTCATTCTCACCATTTCTATCATCTTATTCCTTACGTCGGTCTATACCCTATCTTCCTTTTCGGATTTTCCTTGGAATGTCCTGGAATTTCGTTCCCTTTATATTTCCCAGACCACAAAGTGTGGAAAAATTTACTACCATAGGTGGTTGATAACAAGATTCTTAAATGAGTTGTCCGTCCAAGAGGAGAGGGTCTAGTCTAGGTGTTGTCTAATTCTGTCAGATCTCCTGAAAACAATGGCACCACGATCCCATAATCTTGTTGCAAACGGACACTAATCTAGGAGGTGTTCCATCGTTTCTTCTTCGCTATTACACATGCAACATCGGTAAGGGACTTGGATCCCTCTTTTTTTGAGATTTTCTCCCATAAGTATATGTCTTGTAATAACTAACCAACTAAAGATAGACAATTTGGGACAAAGTTTTAACTCCCATAGTTTCTTCCATTTCTTATCAAGAGGCTGGTTATTAAAGGCCACCCACAAGTTGTAGGCTTCTTTAATGGTGAAATAACCTTTTGGTCTGAATCCCCAGCGAAGTCCAGCTTACTTCGTATGAACCCTAATTATTTTTGTTGTTTAAGGCTTCTTCAATTCTGTCAACTTCATCCTCTGGTCTGAGTTGCTCCCACCATTCCCGATTGGCCCATACCCTATATTCTTGATCTGTGTCCAGGTTATCCCATAAGACCTTAACCTTTGTTTTTCCCCGATTAACACATTCTCATATGAGTTGGGGGGCCTCTAAGCTTCTATCCAATGGTTTCATTTGGTACCATGAGTCCTCCCATGCCAGATCTCTTTGTTCGTTTCTCATTTCCCAAAAGTTGTTGTTCTAAACCAGTTTTCTCCCTTGCATGGCCATTTTCCACATGTGAGACCATGGGATTTCCTTAGAGAATCGAATGAGGTTTCCCTTCTCCCACTCCTCGGTATATTTCTTATGCCACAACTTCGCCCATGGTTCCCGGTTTTAGGTGACACATCTCAACCATATTTTGGCTCCACTTACATAATTAACCTTTTCATGATCATGAAGGTTAAGACCTCCCTGATCCTTAGAAGAACATATAGTTTCCCAGTTTACTAAAGCCAATTTCTGTTGTTCACTGGCTCCAGTCCATAGGAATTTTCTCTACATATTCCTGATTTCCCTCAAAATTGCCTTCGGGGTCGTCAAGGCGGAAAACAAATAAACTGGTATGGCTTGTAAAAATGCTTTTACTTGGACCGAACTGCTTGCGAAATTTAGCGGGCTGAGAGTCCAGTTTGTTAGTATTTTCCTCATTTTATCCAAAATTTCCGACCATGATCCTTTCCTAACCATAGAATCAACTAAAGGGGCTCCCAAGTATTTGGACGGAAGGGAGCTCTCTTGAAAATCCCAGAATTCATAAAATATTGTGTCTCGCAACCCTCGGGATATTAAAAAATAAGATCTGGGATTTGTGTTTGTTAACTTCCAGACACAACACTTTGCCAAACTTTTCCAGGAAAAATTTGATCTTCTTGGCTTCTTGGACATAAGGGTGGCCCATCAACATAGTATCATCGAAAAACTACTGGTGTGTTTATCTATCTGCTCTTGGGTGAATTAGAAGCCCTTGCATTTCATGATTACTCTGCATAGCCTTAATTGTTCTCCCATATCCCTCTACCATTATAATCAGTAAAAAGGGAGATAACATATATCCCTATCTAATGCCCCTTATGGGCTTTAACAGGCCAAATGGAACTCCATTAATAAGGATGGAGAAAAAGGATGTTGAAATGAGACTCATGACCCACTTGATCTAATCTTCCATGAAGACAAAGGATTTAAGCATATATCTCATAAATTTCCAGTTGAGTTTGTCACAAGATTTAGCTATGTCAAGTTTCATCATCATCCCATGGATCTTGTCTGTTTTGATCTAGTGGAGGACTTCATGAACCATGATGATACCATCCATTATTTGATGACCTTCAACAAAACCAAAATTCTCAAGAGAAATCAAGGAAGGCAGGATAGGCTTGAGCCTATTAGTAATAACCTTAGTCACATTCTTATAAATGACATTGCATAGGATTAGGGTCATAATTTATTCGGTGTGTCCACCCCATCACTCTTAGGGATAAGAGTGATAAAGGTGGCATTGAAAGCAAGGATAATCTTCTTTGAAAGCCATGAATTCTCCACGATCTGCCAAACTTCAAGCTTTATGAGATCCCAAAAGTGATTAAAGAAGTTGACAGTAAATCCATCTAGGCGCAGAGATTTACCATCTGCCATTTGGTTAACGACCTCTTCCACTCCGAGGAGAGTAACAGGCTTCATTAACATATAGTTTTGATATTGAGAAACTAGAGTTGAAATGCGTTGTATAATTTGTTCAATGTCCCTACTCTTATCCAACACTCACTCACTCATAATATCCTGAAATGTATGTCTTAATACCTCCTCGATCTCCTCCCCAGTTTCCATTCTTTCACCATTGGAATCCTTAATCATAAGCATTCTAATATACGTTCGATATTGGATGACCTATCTGTAGAAAAAATTATCATTTCTTTCCCCAAATTTAAGCCAACTGACTCTCGATTTCTGGAGATACATAATTTCCTCCTATCTCTCCCTTTCCTGTAGATTGTTACACATGCATGCTTCCTCTTCCTAAAGCTTGGTTGTGTATCCTTCATTCATGTCGTTTTTTTTCTGGATTTCTTCCAGCTTGGTTTCAAGGATTTTCTTGTATGTGAATATATTCCCAAACTCCTCCTTATTCCATTTCTTAAGCTTTTCTTTTAGACCTTTTATTTTTTGTTGAAACTTATACATGCTTTGGCCTTCTCCCTTGCTTAAATCTACCCACCATTGCCCTGCTTTTTCTTTGAAATCAAGGTGGACTAACCATAAATGTTCAAATCATAAGGGTTTTTTTTTACCTGAGAACCTAACCCACTCCACCATATATCCACAGGCCAATGATCTGAACCCACTACCAATAAAACTTAAACATAAATTTTGCTTCCCAATTCCATTATTGACTCATAGACTAGGAAGCGATCTAGGTGGGAGGTTGTATGTTGTTCTCCCCTCCATTTGTTGTTCTAAGTGAAACGACCTTGTCTCGAGACTAAATCTACGAGTTTGGGGTGTTCAATGGTATCTCTAAAACACTCACATTCTTCCTTTAGCCTTCGTCTTCCTCCTTTCTTTTCCTCTAGTGAGGTAATGAGATTGAAGTCTCCACCTAAAATCCAGCGCTTCCCCTCTACCCATTCATGAATTGAGGGACTTAATGAAAACCTTTTTTTCTTGGGCATTATGAGGACCATACACATTGGTTAAGATTTCATAAATTGGAAACCGATTACCCCAAATTCTACTGATATAAATCTATGATTTCCATTGAATCCATATAGACTCACTTTGTTGGGATCCCATAACATTCCCAAGCCCCCTGCAAACCCTATAGCATCAATTCCCAGTCCTTCAGTATTTTTGCATATTTTCTTGCCTATTTCCTGAAGCTAGTATGCTGAGCATTTTGCTTCTTGAAGGAAAACAATGACCAGGTTTGTCTTTTGAATTTTTTTTCTTAAATTTTTTGCTTGTTGAGGGCTATTAATCGCTCCTATATTTCAGGATACTATCTTCATGAAGAAATAAAGGTGTAGATGATTATAAGCCTAGAGAATCCCTAATGGTAGGGTACTATACGCTTCCTATTTGATTTCCTCCCTGTCTTCTTGCTTGTTTCTTCATGCTTAATGTTGTTGTCCTTGTGGGAGCCTGGAATGATTCCCAGCTAGTTAGTTTCCCTTACTTTGATGATTTCCTCCTTTAGTAAAACTACTTGCTCTTGGGGGACATACTATTTCTCAGCATCGCCACAAGCTTGTTCGATGCCATCCAGATCTAGGTATCTAATGTCCATATCTTCTGCTTCGTCCCATGTGTCCCTTTCTGGTTCTTCGTTGGATTTTTACTCTGCCATACTTTTTGTTGTCTTTACACCCTCTTCCTTCTCCTCCTATTGGGTTCGGTCCTATTGCTTCTCATTATGTGATAATTTAGTTATTTCCTCAAGTTGATCTCCTAAAGCTTCAAATTGATTGGATACTGAGATCATTTTGGTTAACTCCATGTTCTCCTGCTTTCTCCCTCCTCTTTTATGACATGGAACCATATTCATAGTCTAGGGTTTGCACCCAGTATTCATCCTCCCATGACATATTTATGCCTTCTGGAAATTCTTTGGATGAATCCATATATACACATATTCTCACATAAGTCATGTATCTTTGTGCCTTTGTTTTTTGAGATATTTTGATAAATGTCCCCAAATTGTTTCCAAGATCTTCCATAATTTAAGAGTCCCAGTACTCACTTGGGAGAGAGTAGAGATGAATCCAAACTGACGCAACTCTCATATCTTCCTTGTATGGGCAAAACTTTTCCTTCCATGGTCTTAGGAATAAGCTCACCGAGTAAAATAGATAAGGTCCTCCATCAAGTACTATGTTTCTGTCTTCCATACTTAGAAAATAAATGGGGAAAAAACCTTTAGACCCCAGTTGAAGAACATCGTGACCCTGAGGTTTCCAAGTAGAGTTTATCCACCAAACTAGGGAATTTTATGAGGGTAACATTCCCACAAATTTTCCTATGAGCGCATGATCTTGCATATATTGCATCAAATCCTTGATTTTGCTCAATCTAATATGCATCAAGGGTATTAGGGTTCATTTAGGAATGCATTGGCTTGAACTTTATTCAATTGAGGGGCCTCTTGATTTTGGATCTTCATTACTCGGTCCGTCTCCTCCCATTACCTCCAGAGGGATCAAAATACCCCCGATCTGAATTCCCCCTGGTGGTTCAACAAAGAAAGGCCTGAGATCCTTCCCCCATTACTGCATCTATGATCGTTGTCAGTCCTTCCACCTAATAATTCATCGAGATCCCTCAGACCAGAAATATGATAAGTTTTATATTTTTCCCTCATTGTACCATTATTAATCGCATCTTTGACAAGTTAATGTTTGCGTCAGCGTGCCACTTTTGCAATTCATCTTAGTATTTTAAGATGCACAAATGACAATACACGTATGGGACTCTTACACACATAATTTTCTTATTTCACATGCCTCGTACTTATGGTTATTTATAAATTATTCTTGGCATGTATATAAATATGTGGGCAAATGCGACCAATGTCATGATGGTCCTTGGACCTCTTGGGTTTTGTCTTGTGGTCCATCTTTTGATCTTTTGACACCTTTGATCTATCTTGTCCATTTCCAACTTGTCCATATTTTATCATACATTCAACATATATCCGGCTTGTCTTGTCCATCTCGTTGAACCATATTTCATCTTTGCAATTTGACCTTTGACATCAATGACAACATATATTCAGTAATATCCCCCCTTTTCATTGATGTCAACACAATTAGGATCCCCCTATGAATGCTCCCCCTTTCATTGGGATCTTTTCTAGTTCATCTTCTCTCTTTCTCACCTTCTCTTGACTTTTCTCCCACTTTGACATCAACGGCAAAGGATCCTTCTGTGTTTCTATCTCCCCCATGCTTTGTGCTTTCCATATCACAGATACTTCATTTTTGCATCAACGTAGTTAGAAAACTTTATTTGTCTTTGTTCAATTTAATGTTATATGCAAGTTATCTTGTATTGGGTTGCAAATGGGATATGTTTTTGCTTCATGCAATAAATTCACACATATTTCCAACCTTTCATGTACCAGAACAAGCTGATGTGCCCAAAGTGTTGTCCATGTGGTGCAGTCGTACTGCCATCTTCATATCAACATCATTCTTTTGGAGCAATTTTTGTCCAAAGCATTTAATTTTAACTCAACGTGCTCTTCCATGGGTTGTAGAATGCATGAATTCACCGGCTTTCGACGTCCCTTCAATTTATGTTCAAGATCATGCTTGACTTTTTGATTGTTCTATAAATTTGTTGTATTTCTCATTCATTTCACCACCCTGGTTTTACTTTGTCGAGCTATTATTTGTCTTTCCTTTCAATTATGCATACCTTTCTGATCATATGGATTATTTCTAACATCTGAATAACTCTTTTGACAATATTCGCACAATAATTCACTCACATCAAGCAAATCATGGATGATTGCGAATGGACATCATAATTTGGCAAAATTAGGTGAATGATCTAATTTCTTGCCTTGGTTCGAGCAAGCCTGTTTCAATCGAACTACTTCAAAGATGTTTTCTAGTTTGAGTAAGCGGCTGGAAATTATGGAACAACAACAACAACACACATTTGACTTCTTGAGTAATCTTGGGGTCAAACCTGATTCATCAGCTTCAACACATAATATTTTTTCTTTGTTGTAGTTGTCTGAACCTGCATAACCGACTTCCATGGACTTAAGTCTGCATCTTTCTCCTTTGCCTTCCAATAAAATTGAAGACGTCGATCTTGAACTTCATCTGTGATCCGACTTTTGTCTGCTTCATTTTTGCTTCAATTTTTTATTTTGGATCCCTATGGTGGCCTTATGGTGAGCTTCGAAGCTCCACAATTTTGTACTCATAATTTTGAATATAATACAATCACTTTCCCTTTTGCGCAATTATGGTGTGTTACATGTATATTTTCTTTATACTGTTGAATACATGGCATACAATAATCCTTAAAATAAAAATGGATGGACATCTACTTATTTTGTCTATCCTTGAGTGTTTGAATATGCTTGTTATGAACTCAAGGATTCTGCATAATCATTTCATATTAGTGTGAGTAGTAATTTCTTGCCACTAATTCTTCACTGTGATTTCCTTCTTTCTTTACATGTTCCTGTGAAGTCCTTTTCACCCATATCCTCTTGGTATTTTCGTTTTGCGCACTTCTGTCATGCTTCTGATGAACATATGTTATTTGTCGTTGAGTCAGACAACTTCCTTATTTTAGCTGCTACCTTTTCGAAGAACATTCAAAGGACTTGTAACCATACTTATTGCACACATAACATTTTATAGAGTGACAATACCTTGCTATATGTCTGAAAATTTGCATCTCTAACATCTTATCACATTGTTTTGTTTAGGAGCTTTCACATACCTGGTTTCATTTCTTGGGGTAGTTCAGGATTTCTATGAAGAGTGTTCTGATGGTTCAGTTCTTTGTCGCAAACTTCTCTACCAACTTCCTCAAAACTAATACCTATATCATCATTTGGAAATCATTGACGACTTAGTATCTCCTTTAAGATAACTGAGTTATTGTTCAAATTATGTTGAGTTTATGCATCAATGCTTACTTCAACCCTTCGTTGAGTTGCTTCTGATTCCTTTAGCTCAATTTGTTTCTGCAGTTGTTCATTAACCATTTCTGACTCCTTCCAGGTCCTTTCAAGTGCACATTTTTTTTGTTCCAATTCCTTGACTTTTCCATTTGCGCAGTGTAATTATTCTTCCATGATTTTCAATTTATCCTTCAGATCTTCTTATGTATCTCTATTTTGTTTGATCATTTTTTCTGTTGCTTCAAGCTGCTCTTTCAACGCTTTATTTTGTTTTCTTTACGTCTTCAATTCTTCCAGAGTGTTAATTAATTCACCTTCCCAATCAACACCAAGGCTATCTTCACCTTCAGACTTTGGACTGCCTTCAAGGAAACTAGATTTATCAGACTTTGACATAGTTCGTGTGAATTCCATTGAAGAGTCTTTGTTGTCAAACATTGTCTCCATCTTGAAAAGTTCTTTCAAACCTCTTGATTTTTTCTTTTCCTCGGATTCTGGAGATGGTAGATAGATTATGTTGTATGTACATTCCTTCTCTACTTTGGATATTGTTATAGCTGATTTTATTACACATGGTGGATCACACTTTTATGGCCTTCCCTGTCCCTATGCAGACTCCTTAGAGCCCATGGACCATTTTTGTACCTTTGATGTTTCCAATATCATCCCTAAAAACATGCAATAATTGCCATACGTGACTTTTAATCCCTTTCTCGTGTATATATGCGGATTTGACCCTTAAACCCGCGTACATCGGGATGTGTGCAAAAGGCCAAATGATTTTGGAGTTTTCCTTGATGTAGATCTGAGTCACTTGTCTCTTGGCCTTCCATATGCCTTGAGATCGCTCGGATTCGACCTTCCATTACCCCATTGAAGAGCTATATAAGGAACCCTTTGGATACATTGAAAGGGGAGGAATCGACGAGCAAGAAAACTATAGTCCATTGTTGCCAGAGCTTATACTTGAGTTTGCATCCCTTTGTCCCTTGGAGCACTTTGTGTTCTTCCCAAGCTTGCCTTTTGCTTATGAGCTTGCTATCGAGAGATGGAGGATTGAAGTGGTGGAGGCCCAAGTGGGGGACTCAGTTTCTCCGATTCGCAGACGTGCCGAAAGAGGTTGTCACTATTGTAATCTCTGTTTTATATCAATAGAAATATCTTTTCCTGTCCAATAATGTGTATTTAAATGAGTATTTGATCCATGGATGCTTTTAAATGCTTATATGTTATTGATTATATATGCTAGAGTAGGTCTAATATGTAGCATATATAATCAATAACACCTTCTGTAACACAATTATAATTATATCTAGCATATATAATCAATAACATTTAAGCATTTAAAAGCATCCATGGATCAAATACTCATTTAAATACACATTATTAAACAAGAAAAGATATTTCTATTGATATAAAACAGATATTACAATAGTGACAACCTCTGTCGGCACGTCTGCGAATCGGAGAAACTGAGTCGCCCACTTCAATCCTCCATCTCTCGATAGCAAGCTCATAAGCAAAAGGCAAGCTTGGGAAGAACACAAAGTGCTCCAAGGGACAAAGGGATGCAGACTCAAGTATAAGCTCCGGCAACAATGGACTATAGTTTTCTTGCTCTTCAATGCCTCCCCTTTCAATGTATCCAAAGGGTTCCTTATATAGCTCTTCAATGGGGTAATGGAAGGTCGAATCCGAGCGATCTCAAGGAATATGGAAGGCCAAGAGACAAGTGACTCAGATCCACATCAAGGAAAACTCCAAAATCATTTGGCCTTTTGCACACATCTCGATGTACATGGGTTTAAGGGTCAAATCCGCGTATATACGTGAGAAAAGGATTAAAAGTCGCATATGGCAATTACTGCATGTTTTTAGGGATAATATTGGAAACATCAAAGGTACAAAAATGATCCATGCAATCTAAGGAGTCTGCAGAGGGACAAGGAAGGCCATAAAAGTGTGATCCACAATGTGTGGTAAAATCAACTAAACAGATATGCTTGCATGAGCTCTTTTGGTTCAAGACTTCCCTTCCAATGCATTCTCATTTTGGATTAGAGCCATAAACAATACATCTCTTGGACTATCACTTTATTTTTCATCTAAGGAGTTGTTTTCTTCGATGTACAAGATTTTCTTTTGTTTTTGGAAGTTTTTCTTGTCCAAGTCCTTGTTTTATTGAAGATTTTTTTTGTTCTCGATGCTATGACTCTTCCTCACTTTCGCTTTCTTGGTTTTCTCCAGATGTGCATTTAGAGGCAAAAATCCCTATTCTTCCCCATCTAAAACACTTAAAAGGTAGTTTTCCTTTGTACTTACATTTTCCTCGCTTTAGTCTTCTTATGAAATTTGCCTCTTCTTCATCTGTGGGGTTAGCTGCATTTTTGCATTCATTTCTACTTGATTTAGGCTTTCTTGTTGTCTTGAACGCAACTACCTTTTTGGATTATTCTCAGGTTCAGTTCTCATTTTCTATGCAGTAAGTATCCCATATAATTCATCTTTGTTTAAATCGTTCAGATCGCTTCTATCTTCAAGAGATGAAATTTTTGGGTTGAAACATGTGGGAAGATTCCTCATGATTTTTTGCACAACAACCTTCTCTTTAGTTGTGGCTCCTGGCCCTGTTATCGAGTTCACAATTTCATCAACTCTCAGAAAGTATGAGGCTACGTATTATTCTTTCTTCATCTTGAGGTTTTCAAACTGTGCAGATAATGTTTGCGATTTCGATTTTCTAACCTTGTCATCACCCTCCTAAATACTTCTCAATTTGTCCCATACTTCCTTCACGGTGGTGCACTGCATTACTTTAGTAAATTTATCATCCAACAATATACATAGAATGGCATAATTCGCTCTTGCATTCCATTCATATTGTTTTCTATTCTTTGGATCAATAGTCACTGCTTTGGAGGTTGCAGTCTCCTGGTTCTCTTCGACTCATCATCATTCTCTCTTGAATGATATTTAAATTTTGGTAACTTATATCCTTCTTCTATTGATTTCCATACGTCCATCCTAAGTGACTGCAGATAAACCTCTATTTTGATTTTCCAGAAGGTATAATTTGAGTCATCAAACCTTGGAGCTCTATTGGTGGGCAAGCCTTCTTGGTTCTCCATATCTGCATTGGATCAATCTTACAGATGTTAATATGTTCATTAAAGACACCCACTATAATACCAATTGTTGGTATTAAAGTTATTACTGAGAGGGGGGGGGGTGAATCAGTAATAGTACATATATGTACAATTATGCAAGTTTTCAAAATTTAAACAGTCACACCAATAAATAGAACACCACACAAATGTATGAGAACACACACACACACACACACACACACACACACACACACACACACACACACACACACACATATAATCTGTGTGTGAAGAATTATCAGTGTGCTGACACCAACCTCCAACAAATTCTATCTATGTAAGTTTCAACTTATGATCTCCAGGCACCGACCTGAACAGATATCAGTCTGGTTGCGCAAACTGCGACTTGTGTCTTCAAGTTTTGATTTGCAGAAGAATTGCACTCTCCTGGTGTGAAAGTTACAACTTTCTTTTGTTATCCAACACCCACTGCAAGGAGATTATGATTCCCTGAAATTTATTTGCACCAATAGAAAGGATGTTGCCACAACTTGATAATTCTCCATCACCCACGGAAAGGAGGTTTAAGCCCCCTAATCCTTGCCCTGCCCCGCCTCCCTAATATGAAATGTCAATGTATTGCAAGTAGAGATATTCTTCCTTCAAAATATGCAATTTCTTATTTCTTTTGATTTGTGTCTACGTGTATGCATCATCCAGTTGCCCAAACAATTTTTCTTTGCTTCACAACTGTTGCAATCCTTGATCTGGGTCCTTGTGTTTTTGTGTAAGACAATTTCCCAATAACACTTTAGATCTGCGCCTATGAGTCTATGTTTAAATATGTGCATAATACCTCACTATGTATTTTTGCATTATGCCCTTCAGTAAAATGCATATGCATCTTTTAACGTCGGTACTTTCAGTAAAATGTGTCTCTACCTTTCTATGTTAGACCTTTCAATAAAATGCATCTGTGTCTTTCTACATCAGACCTTTTAGTAAAATGTGTCTGCGTCTTCTAGACCTTTTGACAAAATACGATGTTCGAAGGTAACTATGATATGCACAGTTATACTTATTGTTCACACATCTAGACTTTGGGTATCCTATCAACCAATTCTGCTCATCTCACATTGTAGCTCCGCTCCAAAATAATATTCATCTGTGATCAACGAGCCATTGACACCCTGAAAACAAAAATCTGTGAAGCTTGTTAAACAATTAGATCTTCATATATCACAAGCTTACTTCAACATGACCATCTCTTGCTTATTTATACTCTTATTGACTCAAGATATGTGTCCACTTTGTGAAGTTCGTTTACTTCATATATCGCTTCGCTGGATTGTGTCTCTGACGAGCTAATGTTTGTGTCGGTGTGCCATTTTTGCAATTCATCTTAGTATTTTAAGACGCACAAACATCAATACACTTGTGGGACTTTTGCACACATAATTTGCTTATTTCACACGTCTTATACTTATGGTATTTACAAATTATTCTTTCATGTATATAAATATGTGCGCAAATGCGACCAATGTCAGGATGGTCCTTGGACCTACTGGGTTTTGACTTATGGTCCATCTTTTGATATTTTGACACCTTTGATCTATCTTGTCTATTTTTCAACTTGTCCATATTTGATCATACATTCAATATATATTTGTCTTGTCTTATCCATCTTGTTGAACCATCTTTGATCTTTGACATCTGAACTTTGACATCAATGACAACATATATTCAACAGTTAGAGTCTTGATTAAGGTTAAGAAGTAATGCCAATTCTAGCAGGACCTCGCATTAAATGATCGTTTACCTTTTTTGGAGTTGGTTCTTTACCATGATCAACTTGCCACATTGTAATTTAATTAGACCCATGAAATATAATGCATTAATGAGAGGCACTTTAAAGTTCTATAACACAATGTAATCAATACTTGCAAATTTGTAGTTGTATATCTATGATTCAAGTAATAATCCACTAACACTTCCCCAAGAGCTATTGTTTTTAGTGCCCACACAAATACTGCATTCCCTTCACCACCCCCGAATATTCAATTGGGTTGATTATTTGTTGTCTTGGGCCGTGTGTTATCTATAAACCCTACAATGTTCCCAATTGCTTTAGGTCTTCCATCAATATACATAGTACCCCCCCCCCCCCCCCCCCCCTCTTTTTTGTAGTTTCTTAGTTGTGTATAATTTGCAGTGAGTGATTATGTCTGCATACTTGGAATGTATTAGACCAACCTTATCCAATTGATGTAATCATAATATGATCTTACATACTCCATCAGTTCAGTTTCTTCGTCGTATTTTAACTTTATTTCA
The DNA here is from genome assembly GCA_001517045.1 of Pseudotsuga menziesii. Taxonomy (NCBI): domain Eukaryota; kingdom Viridiplantae; phylum Streptophyta; class Pinopsida; order Pinales; family Pinaceae; genus Pseudotsuga; species Pseudotsuga menziesii. The sequence continues at coordinate 195,096 of LPNX010627012.1, forward strand.
TCTATGCAAAATAGTGCCAGGTCGTGCAAAGAGGATGGAGCAATGCCGTACATCTTCCCATTGACACAGAAATCAATTTCCACTAGAGGCAATTCCTTCGATATCCATCGTTTCACTGGAAGTTTATACCTCAAGGGCACCTCCATGCCATCTTTGCTCTCATCCTCATAAGAACATGTTCCTCCTTCGACAACAAAAACTTCCATGCGTCTATGGAATTTTCCTCTGACCTTTTCACCTCTTGTCATTATTTGCCTATCACTACTAGGAGACTTCTTACTTCCCTCTAATCATCGTGAAATTCCTTCACTTGAGGAAGATATATCAGACAAATACATGTTTGGTTGTACCTATACCAGAAAATTTAATGAAATAGTCATAAATTCAAATTCTGAATAGGTGTTGAAAAGTATTTGTGTGTGATAAAAAATATTAATGGAAGATTTCCTTTGCATGAAGTTATTAGAAATTTAACACTTTTGACCTAAGTGCTCTAATATATAAAGCATGAATAACCACCTCATTTTAATTATCTTATTTTTTAGGTAAGGAACTTAAAGATTTACTTGACACAATAATTGACTTTTTATGGTGCAACACCCCTAAATGACTGAGAGTGGTTAATACTTTGTGAAAAAATTCCACAAGGGTCATAGAACATCCATCTTACACACCATTGGAGACCACAACCATTGGGTCAGAAGCAACAACCTCCTCTACTCCCATCCCCACTAACCCTTTTCTTAATGAATTAATTTTTGGTAGAAGCATGACCTAGAATTAATAGATGAGACACTAAATATTTAGTTAAGATCCTAACAATTGATAAATATAAAAGGGTCAAATACATGACAAGTTTTTATGGTAAAACAATTTTTTACAAGAAGTTCATCATAGGATTCAATGTTATGTGTAGACATGTAGCACCTATATGTTTAAACATGTGTGTTCCAATGGAGCACACTGATGCAAAAAAGTCTTGATTGCTAAGGATAAGATTACATTGAAACTTGTTGCTATGGCAGTTTAGATTTTATATTGACCATTGGCTACTAAAGTTTATGAACATCGAAGAAAAGCTAAATTACAAGCACATGCATTACACCACCTGATAGAGTTCAAAAAAAGAACACTGAAAGTATGTTATGTCCAATTGAATGTTGTGAAGAAGATTCATAGACACACATATTTGTGACACTCATTTTGGTTTTGGGCATTCCCAACAATGTATTGAGGATGGCTCAATCTAGGAAGAACTAGTGTGTGATGTGCAAGTTGGTGGAGGTCAATAAAAGCGTGAACAAGTGCGAAATGGGTGTGGTTTGTGGTATTTCCAGCATGATTCAATTAGTTGTTTGACTTAAAAACATACATTCACAATATATTGGTTTGTAATGTACTTTTGTGCCGATTTTGTTTTACTAGGGGAATCAACAAATGGGGATGAGTTGGTACTCGCATGACACGGGGTCCAAGGATCCATTCCCGCAACCACTATAACCTTAGGTGCATCCACAGGGTTTGAACCATGGCGCACAAGCAAGTTTAGGGGGGACTTGATCATGCAGAGACCTTCCATTTACAACTATTTACAACATTTCCACTTTACCACTTGCTCTGGCCCCCCAAAGGCTCTTTTGTGCCGATTATTGTTATTAGTGGATTTGAACAATTTATTTCTCCCGTGCTTGACCATAACTCATTATCACCTCATAGAGATATGCACTCACTATGTGGGAAACTTCTATGCTAATTAGAGGTGGATTTTCTATTTTGGATTAAAAGTTAAATAGGTAAAAATTTTCAACACTAGTATGTCTTTCATGTTATGTATTACACTCGCATAGAGAGGCATATTTTTTTTCAATGGTGAGCTCATATCTTATGAAATCAACCATCAAATGCTAAATTTTTAGAAAACTAGAAGATTCTTCATGGCCTTGTATCTCATTTACACATTATTTTTTTGCAATTCATTTGAGAAATTGGTTCCAAAGGGACTTGTTGATTTCAAGGTTGAGCCAATACTAAATTGGTACCCTTCATTATTAAGGCATAAACCTTGATTCCACTTTATTGGGTTTAGGATGCATATATAAGGATATTCAAGAAAATGATTGTTTTATGGGATCCTAATAGATTGACATTAGAGGGTTAAACTTTCCTCATTGCGAAAGGAGTGTACTTTTATGATGAATATTTACTTATATCAACCTTTATGTATTTGAGGGGAGGCCTTATTTTCTATGCAGATTTGTCTGTGAATTATTCTATCTTGTTTTTTTTTTCGACAATATAAAAAATGGTCTATCTTCTTCAAACAAAAGAAAACAACACATTTTTTTTACTATTCCATTTAAATTTGCAAACTTTGTTGTAAAAAATATCAATTACTTACATGATATTGCATGAGGTTTTCATGCCTTCAAGTTAAATAAAGTTGATAGAATTCAAGATTATGATACTCATAGGATTTTTAAGACTCATTAGATGGAATCCAAGTATAGTATGTGAATTTCAAAGTTGGATGAGCATGCTGAAGGGGGAGGCGACAAATTTACAAACAATTTCACACTTATCCAACATGCCCTAGTACTGCCAATTTATACACAAATGCCATTAATAAGAGATACATAAATTCCTAAATTCATCATTAAGCTCAAAGATACAAAATACAGTAGGGATTATCGAAGACATTGTGCCTCTTTTTTGTCCCCAACGGTCTCCTCTGCTCTTCTGCTGCTCACACTTTGATATCGAAATCCCTTATGGTCTTTGCTCTTGGAAATGCCACAAGGCCAAATGCTCCTTGAAATTCCTCATGGTGGTATTGAAATGCCCCATCTAAGTTATGTTCCTTCAATTGTCCTAGGGTGCGTTGCTTGAAATGTTTCAGGGTGGTACTGAAATGCTTCACTGCTATCTCGAAATTCCTCAGGGTGGTCTCAAAATGTCTTGCAGTGGTGTTGAAATGCCTTAGGGTGTTCTTGAAAGGCCTGAGGGCATGCTCCTTGAAATTCCTCAGGGTTGTCTCAAAATGCCTCTCTGTGTTCTCGAAATGCCGCACAACATTGTTGAAATTCACCCTCAATTGTCTCCTCTGATCGACAGTCAAATATTGAGGCATATCGCACTCAACTCTCTCCTCTAATTGAAAATCGATTGAGAGCTAGCATACGAGTCGTGTTTCGACTGTAATGATGGAATGTTGCTTTGGCACTAGCTGGTTTTGTGTTTTCCTTTGTGTTCGAACTTTCTCTTCACTGCAATGGAGAAAATGTTTATATAGTTTGGAAATTTTGTGTTGAATGTAATTTTTTAAATGGCCATTTGTGTTAAATTGTAATTTCTTAAATGGTCTTTTGTATTAAAGTGTATTTTTTATTATATTTTTTGGATCCTTATATGTTTGTTGTTGGTAGCCTTTGGTTCTATCTAGGTGAATGAGAAATAATATCAAGGATATCTTGACCAAGCAAATCCTAGAATATACCTCTTCCCATTTTAAAAGTATTTACATTGACCTTGGGCCTATAAATTTGAATGTTTCCCATGTTGTACTTTAGAACATTGCGGAAAATTTCACAATTGTTGATAAGTCATATAGATAACAAATCACAAGAAATATAACGCCCATAAGCCATGGAATTAATATTGTTTCCAATGTTAGTACCGAAATTGGAATTCTCTCATTCATAACTTATGTTTGTTGTGAATAATAATGGAAGATAATTATAAATTAAATAATCATTAGGAAAGAGGCTTGTACATTAAAGAATTGCTTGCTTACATTTTGTATGACCCTAATGAGTATGGTGATTTTTTTTATTTCCCTAAGTTGATAACCATGTCACGATGTAAAATAAAAAGATTGTCTAATCGAAAAAAGTGGATTAAATGGTTAGCATTGGAGCGAGACAAGAGTTATGATGTGATGCGGATTATGCGAGGACATGAGCCATCCTTGATGCTTGAATATGATAATGAATATGATGATGATGATGATGAATATGAGCTTCTCTTCATTTCGAGAATAATTTATTCTCTACTGAATAGGGCCAACCATGTGAAGGTGGAAGCTCATATGCGCCCCCCCCCATATCTATCAATTCCCTTTAGCCTAAATTGATATAATAAACAACATTTAACATCCAACATAGAAAATTACATAAACTTGAAGTACATGTAATTAATCGATATATTTAGTAAATTATTTGAAGATAATAAAAGGAAGAAATATATATATTAATTACTACATACCTTGCATATTTGATCATTTTAATATTCTTAATTGTTTTCTCCATCCAAATCAACATCTAACGTATCATTTGCTTCAGAATCGACGATCAAATGATTAAACATATCAATATCATCATCAAAATTGCTTTTGAATGTATCATTTGGTTCAAGACGTTTTTCATGTTCTTCTTCATTCGACACATTTGTTTCAACTTCTAGTTCAGGTTCTTCATCTGACATGGCATCTGCTAGATCATGCTCATTAACATCTACATCATCTTGATATTTTTCATTCTCAAGTACTTATTCCTCTGCATGATACTTTACAGGCATTCATCTTGGATCATATCTAACAAAAAACGACCAACCCACTTTACCAAGAACCTTTGAGTAAAAGACTTGTTCACATTGGCTTGGAAGAACATACATCTATGTTCCAGGCTCAATAATCCTTTTATTAACCATGGGAAATCAATTTTTATGTTCAACAGTTCTCTCAGGATCACGTTCATTCATTCGTAACCTATACCATTTGACGTCAAACAAAACTAATTTGAAGGATTCAAATTCACACACAATTATACTATCCAAATAAACATATTATCTATTTGTAGTTTATTTTGGATGTCTATCACTCATAGAGGAAACATTACTAACCTAGAACATTGCAGATATCCCACAATCAAAAGTTTTCATCGTTTCATCCAACTTTTCAATGTGAAATTTACGACCATTGCACCGCAAAACCTTGTCGTGTTTCAACTGCAATATGCCAAACACCTATAAACTACATTGTCAATTAATAAGCATGTTAATATAACTTGGAAAGTATCTCATGCAGAAAAGAAACACACCAAACACATTAATATGATAAAACAAAATTTAATGATCTTACCTTTTTATCTTTCAAACCATATGCTAAATCAATTTCCCTTTGCGTAAGATTAGTATCTTGATCAAGATGAACTATCTTAACCAATGCAAACACCCCTTCCCATTATAACCTTCCATAATGTACTTGTTTACATCTTACAATCCATATGTTCATCGATTCAAGATTGGTTGCGATGTATAAATGGAGAGCATCCCACTCTCTACCACCTGTATGAAAAAAATGCCAATAATTACATATCATGCTAAATATATATATGATATAGATGAAAAGTACAATATACCAATAATAACTACTATATACAACAAAAAGATGAAGTCAAATGTATTATAAATATCCACCATCTAATTACCTTTCACTTTGCGCAATCTACCTTTCCTCAACAGGTCCTCCTCTTGGAATTTGTTGATGAAGCTCACATCCCAGATGCGCTCCAGTTGTATATTTGATGCTAATAATGGATGATATTGAGAAATATACACTATGGATTGATATACCATATACCCCTCCACCATAGAACCCTTCCGATGTTCTCTTTGTATAACCAAAGCCTTGAATGATTTCAAGTGCCTTTCCACCATCCATATTGACCTTACGTGTACAAGTCCACACATTTCAATCTCCTCAACTTGGTGTATGAAGTAGTGTTCTTGTGCATTAAAGAATGTTGGAGGTATACCTTTGCATTTCACACATTAGCTAAGGCATTCTTCTCCTGCAATACTTTAAATTCTTTATGAATTTATATTAATGAAAACCATCTACAAATCATGTAAGGAAATAACATGTTCAATGGAAACACTATATTATACATTAATACATGTAAAACACGTGTCATTAAGTTTGACAACAAATTAAACACATATTTTGATATAAATTCATACTTACCCGGTGTATTTGCGAAGATCATATATAACCTATTTGGCGTTGTTGTCAAAGTTGTTTAGGAGAGATAGAATAGTGCATATTGTAACCATAAAACTGAATCATTATTTATTTCAAAGCCACTAGACTAAAAGTACATAAGAAAAGTTTACCAATATATAAATATATCATATACCCAAATAATTACCTTAATGAGGTATGTCAATCATGAGTTTTTACCCTACTATATTTGTCTTTCTTTGTTAAGATGTTATTTATATTTGAAGAGAATCATGTGGGAAACTTAATTTTCCGAATGACCTCTTTAACTTCATTGCTTTGTTTCTCTGTCAGTAACGAGGGAAGGCTATTTCGATCTCCATTGCTATTTGAATGAATCACATTTTGCAATGCATGATTGAATTGGTGAATGTTACTACAAATTATGGCAATCTTTTCTTTGTCATGCCTACCATCTAACATTCCCCATAATGTTTCTGTTACATTCTTCCTAATATCATTGTACAAACAAATAAACTATTTGTAGCTCCTCGTAGTAGGGAAACCTACTAAATTGCAAGGGATAGCTTTTCATTCCTTGTGGAATCCCATTAATGCCTTACCGACCTCCATTAAGGTTTAAATAAATTACGACAATAATTGTCAATTATTGTAAGCATAATCCAATAAAAATAAATGCTACAAATAATAAAACATATATGATACATAGACAATTTGTGTACCTAGACGATTTATATTATATTCCTCCTTCCATAGGCGAGGAGTCATTCTTTGTGGTTTTAATCTAGTCTCTTCTTTCTCATTGAAAAAACGTTTGTAAGTGGTTTGATACCTATGGTTCTTAAAGAGGAAGTGTCTATAGTCATCAAACACCTCATTTTCTAAACTTCTTGAACGACGAGATTTCATCTTATGACCACAAACTGGACATGCAAATTTACCCTTGGTTTGAAGACCTGCAAGAGATAGATTATTGTCAAATATATATATATATATATATATATATATATATATATATATGCACGATATCTTGATGAAATAATATGCTATTAAAGTCCAATGGAATGCCACATACCACAAAAATCTGTTACCCTTAGGCATCATGAATTGTCCATAAAAGTATTCCATGTAATTGAAATTCTTTTTGCCCTATTGGCCTAGACACGTCATACATAGTGATCCTAGCCCATAACTAAACCAACCCATCGATAAGAGCCTCGATATATACATTCATATATTTAAATTGTTACTTACCTGATTTTTTTCAAAATACATGTAATTACTACCATTTGTACATAATAGCAAATAATTTAGAAGAAGAAATTATGCAACAACCAAGGGAAATTAAATGTTAGGTTAAAAAAAAATTGAAAACAAATACTTCGAACAATCATTGCCAACATTATATGCTCCCTCTTTATTGGCATCCAAGGATGAATGTTATTGTTGATAACAAAAATTGGCCACGTTGAGTAAATAGACTTGACCTCACCAAATGGATTGACATCATCAGCTGCCAATGAAAGCCTAACATTATAAGGTTATTATTTGAAAACTGGTCATTTCTCCTTGATGTTTCAAAATGCAGAACCATCTTTAGACATTCAAAGAACACCATCTCCACTTATGTTTTGTGCATGGTAATCCATAAACTGTGCTATGCTTTCGAACCTGAATAATCGCTTCAAATGCGGTATTATGGGAATGTGATGAAGAACCTTACCAGACACCTTTTTTGTTAGTTGATCGGTTCGATACCTACTAATATTGCATTGTGGGAATTCTGTTTCTGAAGCATATTCTCCATAATAAATAGTATGATCACTAGGACATGCATGAATAGATTAATACTCCATTCCAATATATTTCATAGCAACAGATAAATCTTTGTATGTGATAGGCAATATATTTGACTCTAGTAATAGAAATTCACCTAACAATCGACGACATAAAAACTATTAGTTAATGTAAAGAACATTAACTGTACTAAATATTACAAAATAGAAAAAAAAGAATAAACATATCACAATGTTATGAAACACACCTTAGGCTGCATGTCATACAATTGTTTGACAAACCATTTAAAACCTTTAAGTTCGTCAATAATAAAGTAGCAGAGAGAATATTTGTTCTTGAGCCTTCATAAAGTGGTTATTTTTCCTTGTTGAGTAGAGGTATAAGATGAATATCATCAAAGTTGTCATCATCTGTTTGAGCGAACGTGTCTTGGATCAATCTATTTGTCCCATCATCTTCAACTATGTTTTTATTATCATATTCTTACATAGGATCATTAACTTCATGATATTCAATATTCAATTCATATTGTTCAGCTTGTGCAACATTATGTCTACTAGTACTTGACACATTTTTTTACGTCAGACACCTAGGGCGCATTGTATTTATAATTCAAAACAATCATGAAAAATTAGTGTGTCAAATATGATCAATATAAATACATATAATGAATAAATAAAACTTACCAAGAGATGGTAATCATTCCCCCCTTTGATGTCTCCTTTTTTGCTACAATGTATGTTAGCTCTTTTTGTTGACATTCATTAGAGATTGAAGCCCCTGCATTGAGTACAAGGGAAATAACACTTGTTGTCACCCCTTTCCCTAAAATCCACCCACAATGTATCAAGTGTCCTTTCGTTTTCTTCAACATCAATGTTATCCAACATTATTCGCAACCAAAATAGTGTGATGAGTATCTTATAGAATGAACTAGTGGAGTATGACCGATTGAAAGATACAATAAATATACTTTATGTTCGGAAAAAGATCATTGTAACCTTTTTGAACTATAGCAATCATAGTAAAATTGTTGAAACATCTATTAATTTTTTTATATTTATAAATTTCACAAACATCGGTATTACAACACCTTTTCACTTAGTCAACGCTGACTTTTTCAACATCCAACAGTTAAAACTGACCGTAGCAAAATTCTAACGGTTATCCATTTCACATCGTTGTTTCGATGGAGTACCATCGGACTACCAAATAAATTATGAAACTTCAGAGTTACGGTGGTTCATGAACAACTGTCGGTACATCGATGTATACATGTTGGACAACTGACAGTTTAGTAAAGTCCCTCGGTAAACAAGCAAATGCAGGTAAATTTTTTTTTAAAGCCAAAAATTAAAGTTTTTTAACAAGAAATTTCAATGATGATTCTGCACCATTGGATCGTTTCTCTGAATTTTAAGCCAATATGTTATAGTGACATCAACTTCACCTATATGTAAGACAACAAATTCACATTTTTGGGAGTACTCATTTATGTTCAATTCTAATTGATCAATCTCATCTACACTTTTTTGTCCATAAGGTTTTTTAACTTCCTCTTTCACAATTTTTAGTCCATTTGCCAACTCAATATCAATACAATTTCCTTCAAGAGTAAAATCAATGAAAATGCTTATAGGCTCATTCTAGATCCTCCCTAACAAATGCATGAAATTATATGGTCCCATAACATACTTGGAACTCGATTGAACTTTCGCTTCTTTTTTAGCCTGAAAGAGTTTATAATTAAAATGATATATGTTATCGGCCAAAATGGCACTTCTCCGTCCAAGTGTTGACATTCATCATGTCGGTACACAAAAGGACAATTAGGATTGAAGTGGCCAAAACACTATAGATATGCATGACCTTTGATGCATTGTCTTCAGACCAGCCCTATATATTTTTATTTTGAGTTTTAGGTTGCATACGCGACTATGTGCATTGCAGCTCGTGTATACCTTGCATATGCGAGTTCCCTTTGAGCAACTCGTGTGTCATACATGCCTTGCCTATATCAATACTCGCGTATACCTTAATTCGATCTTAAAAAATATAAATCATGATTAGATGAGATTAGTTGGGCCTAAATCCATAACTATCCCAACTGTCTCAACCATCCTAACCTTCGAAACCTCTCTATTTCCAAAGTATAAATAGAGCCTTTGGGATGGGGCTAATCAATCAATTATGGAAGAGCGAAGTTATGTTGGTGGTATACCTTAAGAGTCTTGGAGCATCAGAACTCAGAGTCCTCGGTTGCAGAGGAGTCCTTGTGTCAGAAGCTGGGTTGTATTCTTACCTATTCATTGTTTGTTAATAAAAAGAATTCTTCTTCCAATCTTGTATAGTGCTTGTCTCATGTATATCGGTTTAATGAATATGTTTAGTTATGTTATTAATATGCTTTTCATGTAACCTTCAATATATATATATATATATATATATATATATATGAGATATTGCTTGAAGAATTGGCTCTTTACATGTGAAGAGAAGCATCCCTATAAGCTTTGGAGAAGATTGGAGCGAGAGAAGACAAAGCTTGGATCAACCGTCGTAAACTAGGTAAGCTAAGATATCTTCCTATCCTCATTCCATATTCTGTAAAAGCTTATTTTCTGCAAGTCTAATAGTAAGTTGGTAACCCCATACCCTAGGTTACAAGGCTGTAATGTCTTGTACAACAGAATTGGCGACTCCAATAGGGAGTCCAGCCTGCTGTGGGTTTATCCTGTAGGTTCTTTACCAGTCTTTGTTCTATTTCTGATTCTGAGTGTGGTCCTTTTATCTTGCTTTTGATTTACAGTGTAGTGTGCCCAAAAGCCTTTACTATTATTTTTTATTTGAAATTTTTTTAGTTGTATATGCGGGTTGTTGTTATACACAGTCGTGTATAGGACCTTGTATATGCGGTTTTCTCTATAAGACAGTTGTGTATGGTACGTAGGTTTCCTGCATACACAGTCGCGTATATCTTGTAGCAGCATAAAATTTGGGTAGGGTTTGCTTGTCCCTATATTCTTTGGTTTTTTTCTTTCTTGGAAGTTTTCTGTTAGTGGCATGACTCTGTGAGTCTAAAGCCTTGCGTGTCACACTGTTTGCTTGTCTTCAAGCCTTTGAGCTTTCTTTGTTTGAATTTTCTTTCATCTTGTGATTTGAAGGTGGTCCTCCTACTTGCTTTATAAGTTCAATGCTTTGTGTCCAAGTTAGTGATCAAGGATTTTGATACTCTATACTATGTACTGCATTTTGTAGTGTCAATTTATCACTTGTTCTTTTGTGAATCTAGTGGACTTTTAGGGTTCAATAGTTTCTCCAAGTCAGGGTTTTTTTTTGTTTTTGTTTTTTTTTTTTTGTTTTTGTTTGTTTGTTTTTTTTTT
>LPNX010627012.1:206379-244796 GCA_001517045.1 Pseudotsuga menziesii
ATTTTCTTTTCCTTATCGAGTCTATAACATCACGGTCTTTCACACTATTTACCTTCTGACTAAGAACAACCCTTAAAATGAACGATATAATTTAAAAATTATTAGTAAGTTTTAATTTTATAAGCTCATACACCAACTAGCTTAGGCTATACTTGTGTAATAAGGAGTTTAAACTCTCCACAAGTGTTTAAATTCAGACGTAGTTGGCCAATCAATAGGTAAACCCTCTTCTATGTTGATTGTATATGGGAAGCTCCTCTCAAATGGGAGTTAAGCACGAGGTCGCGTGGAGGCTTGGACCGAGGTGATAACCCTCTGATTCCTTGTCAAAGCGTAGACCAAGGTTTTTGCACATTTGGGGACTTCTGTCAATACCACCTCCATGGCTCCGTGCGGTGCCGGTGTTGATGGCGTTTCAAGCTTTTCTACCTTGCCCATGCGTATGAACCAGGCTTGTGACTGCCCCCCCAAACTGTAAATATAGTTGAGGTAGCCTTTTGTCTCTTTGACATCTAGGGTTCATACACAAGTACACCGAAAGGCTATTTTTGGTTGACCTTGGACATGCTTGGAAGGTAACCCTGGTAGAAGGTATGGGAGGGTGGTGGGTGATTCCTCCACTTGTGCCTAAGAACATCTACAGGGACGCCAAGTAACTGTCTCTCAACTTTCTTTTGGAAAACATATCTTATACCCCTTCTGTCTGTTATGGCTTTAGGAATTTTTGTAGTGATTGTTGTGTGGTTTTTTTTTGTTTAGCCGACCTTAGGGTGTGTGAAGAGTCAAATTTTCAATCGTGGAGGACCAACCTCTCAAAAGGTCAAGAAGGTTGCAAAACCTTCCTCCGTTTACTACAGTGGAGCCTCCATCGCCCCCTCAAAGGCAGAGATTAAACACAAATGGTTCCTTTGAACCGGTAGGAATTAGTGAAGTTCCGAGTGAACCAGAACTTAGGACAAACCAGGTTGACACAAACACATTAGAGATAGAAGACTTGCAGGCTGACGAGTTTGCAAGAAACTTAATTCACCTCTTACTAACCTAAACGATCCTGTGATCATCCAAGTTCGTCCTCTCAATTCACCTATGATTGGTGTTCCTGTGAGTAGACTAATGTTTAGTGCAGGAGAGAGTCCTTCTACCCCCATCTCAGCTATTCCAGCTGAAGGAGTGCCACCTTCCCCGGTTGGTACCCCTAGAACCAATATACCTGCTACTCCCTTAACTCCAGCTAGTAGTGTGGTTCAACCATCGGCTCCCACAAATGTAGTAGGCACTTCTGGTGGGGTGGTCACTAGGATTCCTAGTGTGCCTTCTGCTTCACCGTCTTTTACACACACTTCTCAGAGTGGTCCTGTCAGATCCTCTTCATTTGTCCAAAGTTTTACTTAGAATGGGGGGCACATTCCCCCATCCACTCCATATGTAGGCCCCACACATGCATATGTAGGAGTGCAGTTTGGAAACACTAACCCTTATGGTCAAGGTTTTTAAATGTCGATTTCGGCTCCTTTCTCGCTTTTTAGCGGAGGGATACCTGCTCCTATTTTCCAAACTCTCGTTTCAACTGGAGCAGCTCAAACCACATACACTGCACCACATATGAATAATCCACTGGCTTATGGATGGAATCCTTTTCAAAGTAGTCTGACTACTTCGCAACCGGTAGCTGGGGGCAACCCCGCCTTTACATTTGGGAACCAGGGGGAAAATCCTTGTACTTCCCAAGCTCGTACTTTTCATGCTTTGGTTAGGCCCAAACTTCCTTTCCTAGCAACTTTGAACTTGCCAGATTTGTCCAAGTTAATGAATGACCGGATGAAACATGATGCCACCTGGCCACCTGTCCCTACCAAGTTACCCTCGGATATTCCAAAATTCGAAGGCAAAGTTGGTGAAGACCCAAGGGTTCATATCACCACCTTTCACTTATGGTGCTCTTCCAACTCACTGAACGATGACACTGTTCGGTTAATATTGTTCCAAAGAACTCTGACTAGTGCCGCAACAAAGTGGTACATTGAACTGCCCTCTGCTACGTTTGATAGTTTTTGGGACTTAGCTAATGTGTTCCTTAACCATTTCCAACTTCCTGTCCGGTATGATGCCGACGCAGACTTATTGTCCACCTTTGGGAAGGAGAAAGCCACTCACATTTCGGATCACATCCAAGAGTGGCGAAGGTGGAAGAGGCTCATTAAGGCCACTATCCCTCCCAGGTTTTTATTAGAATGGTTCCTTAAGTCCTTATTGCCGAATATATCTAAGGATGTATCCTCAGGGCCCAACAGTTAGATTTGATATACTCTCAGTATGGGATTCTATATGAAATCATCCGTGATGCACCGCGGCCAACACATAATGTCGAGAAACCTAAGCCTGGACCCCATGCCGATGGTGTGGTTGGTTTAGTTAAATATCCCACTGTAGAATCTTTGGCAAAACAACTCCATGAGTTGTCCGTTAAACAGTATACAACGGAGGAAGCAAAGGCTGGCCCCTCATCCCAAAACGCAAACATTTTTGCTCAATCCTCCCAAAAGGGCAATCAACAGTCGGGTGGGAAAAAAAGGGGAAGAAAGGTGAGGGAAACCAAAACAAGCCAAAACCCACAAATATTGCCGATGGGGGGAAAAAAGAGAAGAAGAAGGCAAAATTTACCTGTAAGTTGTGCTAGTAAGATCACTTGACCCATCAATGCCCTCTTATGGATCAAGCTCAGAAGCTGCTCAAAAGTCAACAACCGACTGTCCTAAAGGATCCTTTTCCCCAAGGACAAAATGCAGCTTCAACTTCTAATGTGGTAGGAGGCACTGCTAATGCCCCTGACCAAAATTATATCAACTTGGTTCGATCCCAGACATTACTCCAGACTAGAAACAAGAACTATGAGACAGAGGCTCCTGAGAAGGGTAAGTCTATAGGTGAAACTTCTAACCCTCTCACAATTGAAAAACCTATCGAAATTATGCCTAAGATACCAAAAGGTGTCTTCAAGAAAACATTGCACAATCCCAATGCTAGGGCTGCAGCCAAAGACTCTGTATTTGAAGATTTAGCCCAAACCCCTTACGCAAGGTCAGCTTTGGAGGTGTTACAGAGTTGTCCCACCCAGCGAGATGCACTCTTAGCAGCCTTAGGTAGTATGGATTCGTCGAGCCTTATGGCGAAGTTTAATTTGTATGATGTCAAAATTCGCCTGCCATATCATGTGGCTTTGTCGATAGATGTTATCCATGGCGGAAAAACCATTGGAAGGTTAGTTGTTGATGAAGGTGCTTCCACATGTGTCATGTCCTTGTCTTGCTGTAAGGCTCTTGGATCTCTAGAGCTAGTCCCATTGAACACCCTACTTACTGCTTTCGATGGAAGGTCATTTCATCCACATTGTATCCTACCAGCTTTTGAGATAAAGTTGGCAGGGAAGGCAGTATCTGTTGAAGTAGAGGTAATTGATTCGTCGTTGGATTACAACTTGCTTCTAGGGAGAAGTTGGACTTATGCCATGTTTGCAATTGCATCATCCATTCTTCGGGTGGTAGTATTTCCGCACGAAGGGAAGTTGGTTACAGCAGACCAACTCAGCTTCACTCAGAAGGGCCGCATGGAAACTAATGAGTCCACCATGCCATTGGTTGATCAGGTCAAACCTGCTTTAGAGAGCTCAGGGGATGGAATGTATTCATCATTAATGGGCACATTCGATATCCCATCCCTGATTAATTATTTAGGTTCTACTAGTGTAGGGAAGTGTATTGCAACGGTTGGCAATAGAATGAATCCTTGGGTTCTTCCTTCCTGTCATGAGCCTGAAGTGCCCTTATCGACATTGGGAGTAGCTTATCAAGCTATCGTTAACACCGCTGTTGATCCCGTTTTGGTTCCTCCTACAGTCTCAGAGGAGCTAGAAGAAGCCTATCTGTTTGCTTGGGTAGAGAACTCTTTGTATACTGACAATTTTTTAGACATGGTTTTTCCTTCAGATGAAGCCATTTTGGAAGCTGTGAACGAGAGAGATAATATCTACGAAGACCTTCATCATAGATCCTACTTTCTTCCAGAGTTAAGCTGGATTGAAAATCAAGAGTTCCATGTGAGACTAGCAGGTGATGCTGATATACCAATCAATCCCTTACCAAGGGAGGGAATCTTTGCCAAGGGGAATATGGAAAACATTTCCATTACTATTCCTATCAACATCTCTGTGAACCCCAATGTTGTGGAAAATGTATATATTGGTGCAAACTGCTCTCTGGAGGAGATTGCTATCTATACGACCTTGTTTAAGGAGTTCCGCGATGTGTTTGCCTGGTCATATGAGGATATGTTAGGCATAGATCCATCGACAGTCGAACATGAAATCTGAACCTATCCTAATGCCAAAACAGTTTGACAAAAACTTAGACCTGTTAATCCACGTAAAGAGGCAACCGTTAAGGCTGAAGTTGAAAAGTTGCTGAAAGCTGGTTTTATTTACCCGATAGCTCTGACGGAATGGGTATCCAAACCTGCTCATGTCAATAAAAAGCAAGGGATTATACGTGTTTGTACTAACTTTCACGATTTAAACAAAGCTTTTCCTAAGGATAATTGCCCCACACCATTCATATATCAAATCATTGATGCTTGTGCGGGGAGTGAGGTCTTTTCATTTATGGATGGTTTCTCCAGGTATAATCGGATTCAAATAAAGTCGGCAGACCAACATAAAACGACTTTCGTCTGTCCATGAGGTAGATTTGCATATAAGAAAATTCCTTTTGGATTGAAAAATGCAGGGGCTACCTTTCAACGGGCAATGAATTTTTCCTTTCATTACATCAAGGCTATTATCGAATCCTACCTAGATGATCTGCCGACGCATTCTCGCAAGAGGATTGACAATCCAGATCACTTGTGTTTAATTTTTGAATGATGCAGACATTACAAAATACGCTTGAATCCCCACAAGTGTGTTTTCTGTGTCGAGTCAGGTAGGCTGCTTGGGTTCATTTTTTCTAACAAAGGTATTCAGGTGGATCCTTTGAAAGTTGAGGCCATTGTAAATCTACCTCCTCCTCATTCCATCAGGAAACTTTAGAGCCTGCAAGGAAAGTCTAACTTTCTTCGACATTTTATCGTGAATTATGCCAAGATCACCAAAGGTTTTCATGCGCCTGTTGAAGCAAGACACCCAATTTGTATGGGATGAAACCGCACAACTTGCGTTCGAGGCATTAAAGAAAGCTTTGTTGTTGACACCTTTATTGCATCTTCCAGATTACTCTCGTGATTTTATATTGTATTTGGCCGCATCCGAGTTGACCATTGGGGTAGTGCTAGTCCAGGAAGATGATAAGCTCCAAGAGCATGTCGTCTATTACCTTAGTCATGCTTTAGTTGGCCCTGAAATTAGGTACTCCCACGTCGAAAAGTTGGCCTTAGCAGCTGTGTATGCTGTTCAGATGTTACGTCACTACATCTTACTAAGGACTACAACAATAGTGGCAGATGTTAATCATTTTCAATATGTCATGTCCCGACTTATAGTTGGAGGCAAATTTAACAAATGGATAGTCATTCTCCAGGAGTTTGACTTGGATTTTCAATCTGCCAAATCCAAAAAGTCCTTAGTTTTTGCAGAGCTTATTGCATAATTTCCAGTTGAAGAAGATGTATCCATTGAAGAAGACTCATTCCCAAATGAGCACATTTTCTTGATTTCCACCTCTAACCCTTGGTATGGAGATATACTTGTCTATCTCCAGACTCTGAAGTGTCCTGCAACCTTTTCGCGGGAAGAACGATGTAAATTACGCACACATGCAAAAAACTACCTCATCATTGAAGATACTTTATATCGTAGAGGGGTAGACTCTATTTTGCGTCGGTGCCTCACCCGCGAAGAGGCTGAAATTGTCCTAAATGATGCCCATAATGGAGCATGTGGGGGTCATTTATCTGGGTTAGCAACGACCCAGAAGATCTTATGTGCCGGTTATTTCTGGCCCATGATCTTTAAATATTGTGTGGAAGCCGTGAAGCGCTGTCATACTTGTCGTCTTTACACCAGAAAGATGCGGTCGCAACCTACTCCCTTATTTCCCGTCATTACAATGGGCCCCTTCACTAAGTGGGGGATAGATTACGTAACGTACAACCCAATTTCAGTTGGGGGGCACAAATACATCATTGTCGCTGTGGATTACTTTACGAAGTGGGTAGAGGCAATGCCCACCTATAAGGCTGCCAGGGAAACTGCAGTTTTTTTCGTTTTTAACCAGGTTATCGCACGTTTCGGTATTCCTAAAGAGATTGTCACTGGCCATGGTAGTCACTTCCAAAATAGCATGATGACCTAATTGGCTACTATGCTAGGGTTTAAAAAAGAACATTCGTCTTCTTTCTACCCACAAGAGAAAGTCAAGTCGAGGCAGTCAATAAGACCTTGAAGACTATTCTTAAGCGTACTATTAACGCAGCCCGGTCAAATTGGCACATCATGTTGTATCATACACTTTGGGCTTATCAAACCAATGTGAAAACTGCCACAGGGTTCTCTCATTTCCAACTCGTTCACGGAGTGGAAGCAACAATCTCGGTTGAATGTGAAAGCCCGTTTTTTAAAAATTGCCATTCATGTGTTACCTGATACGACTAAGCTAGAAGAACATTTGTTACACTTAGAACATCTACATGAATAACATAGAGATGCGTTGACTGCAAACGAGGCTCATAAAAATAGGGTGAAAAATAAATATGATAAGTCGGTCAAATCTAGGATTTTTTTCTTTTCTTTTCTGAAGGGGAGCTTGTCTTGCTCTGGGACCAAGACAAAGAACCCCTGGCGGCAGGGAAATTCAGGTCTATGTGGTTAGGACCCTATGTCATGTCAAAAGTTTTGAAGAAAGGGGCATATGAATTGACTGATTTCGGAGGGAATAAGCTGCCTGAGCCTAGAAATGGGCTCTACCTGAAGAAGTACTATGCTTAGGCTTAGCACTTTTTCTTGTAGGTAACTTTATGTACAATAGCTCATCGGTTTGTGTGCTTATATCATCTGTTGGTTGTTACAGATGTCTTCCAAGTGATTTGTAGGTTTTGCAGATGGCGCTAGTCGTCACATTTGCAACCTGGCTTCAGCCGCATGGGTTATTTACCCACCTTCAAGACAGCTAGTTGCGTCTGGAGGCGCTTGCTTAGGTCCTGCTACCAATAATGTGGCTGAATACAGGGTTGTAATTGAGCTTTTATGGGATGCCTTGTTGTTGGGTAAAATATGCACTATCTAATTCAACACTTAATTGTCAACTCGGAAAGGTAGCTTGTGAGATGCAAACACTATATGTGTAGGATTGAAGGCTTGAACTAACCTAAGCTAACTAAAGATGCAAATGCGCTAACATGCAACTATATGATTTGAATCTACATGCATGACTTTCATAATTCAGATGGAAGAAGTCAATCTATCTATGAAAACGAGAAATTAACTAAGAACTTGAAAAGTAACTATAATTTCAAATCTAACCTAATGTTATATTAATATATTCTATAAAGACATGAAACTGATTAATAACTGAGATTCAAACTAGTTTAATACTATGCTAATCTATTCTATGGAAGGGAATTGTGGATACTAATCTAGAAAGCAGCCGCTTGGTCCGAAAGCGATCTAACTAATGAGAGCAAAACTAACTACTTGCAACAAATTATCTTATCTATATTATAAATTGGAGACTATTTCATGTATGCATAAATAAAGGCCTATCTAAGAATGTAAGTGCAACTGATTTATGGAAAGCAATTAACTATTTAATTGCAAATTCGTAGAAAGCAAAACAAGTAACTGCGGATTCGTAGAAAGCAAAGTAAATATTATTCTAAAGACCAAGCGTAAATAAATGTGTTGCAAAACAGTAAACTAATCAAAGCAAACTAAACTTGGAGCTTTATAATCAAATCTAAAACTAAGTACAAAACAATAACTAGAAATATATTCAATCTGTAAGCAAACCTACAACAGAAAAAACAAAATACTTCTACTCTACCTCTTCAACAAACTATACCATAAAATAAGGAATCTTAACCAATCAAAAAAATATCATGCAACTGATTTACAACTTGAAAAGTAAACCTACACTAAACTAGGTTATGTAAACTTTTATTATCAAACTTTAAAATACTGAAAACCAATGCATTTTTAAAATCTAAATGAACCTATTAATCTTGAATTTGAAGCTGAGTTCTAATCTTTTACATCTACTGAAATGAAATAACTTGAAGAAATGAAACTAACAAAGCAAAAACCTAAGACAATAAAATGATGTGTAATTGAAAATGAAATACTAATTATGGATTCAAATGAAAACTAAAAATGGAATGCTGAACCTATTTCAGAAATGAGACAAACTAATATTCAACAAATTATATGACAACATTTTAAACAAGCTTAAGCTAATCTAGGTTTTAGGCATGAAAACAAATGAAAGTAACTCATAAACTATCTAAGTCATAAACAAAAATAAAACTATGTTGTTTCTATTCAAACCAGAACTATTTTTCACTTAAATAGTAAAATATATGTTGAATATAAATTGATTTTATCATCATTAAAACTGAAATAATTAATATATGTGTTAATATAGAACTAAATATGAATCGTTAGAGGTGGATTCGAATCCCAACTAGCTACATAATACGGTGGAATGTTGGAAAATTAACCTTTACCTTAACTAACTATTTTTGCAAAAAAAAAATACTGAAAATTCTGAAAATGAATTAAAATTTTGTCTAAGTGCGAATTAAAGGCGGAACGAAAATCTGCATTAAGGTGCGAACATAAGGTTGAAAAATAGTCTGCATTAAGGTGCGAACAGAAGGCTGAAAAACAGTCTAAACAGAGGGATGACTCGTCGGCCGTATGGATTCTTAAGGCATACATTGCATAAAAACGCATGAAATTATATGTTATAAACAACAAAGTATTACCTACAGGAAAACGAACTACTTACTTGCAGAAATGAAATGACTTACAGGAAAACGTAATAGATATATAAAAAATGAAATGACTTAGCTACAAACATAAAAAGAAATTGATGAATATACACAAATAGAACCTCTGGTTGTTGAGGGGCCCTTCTCAGCAATC
This sequence comes from Pseudotsuga menziesii, assembly GCA_001517045.1. Classification (NCBI taxonomy): domain Eukaryota; kingdom Viridiplantae; phylum Streptophyta; class Pinopsida; order Pinales; family Pinaceae; genus Pseudotsuga; species Pseudotsuga menziesii. The sequence goes on from LPNX010627012.1 coordinate 215,507, forward strand.
AGGGGCTGCGTTCCTACGCTACTCAGCCACCGATCGTTAATAGAGAGACGAGAATGATCACCAACAACTGAAATAAAGACTTTTTATTAAACTAAAGCAAAGTTTACAAAGCGTTTTTCTCCCCTCCTCTTCAAAACCAAAGATGTATTTATATGGTGATTACAATGGAGATTAGTTTGACCACCTCTTGCTAAAAGTAGAGGTTCATTACTGCTGTAACAACTACCCATCAAAACAGGAACAAATTCAGAAAACGACCAACCACAATTTCTAGAAAATTTGGTTTCAAAGAACCATGATTTTCTCCCAACTGGCTTTGCATTTTGTGAAAATTCCTCACAATAATTGAAATGGGCCTATTCTGTACAAAACCCACGTGCCTGAATTTTCAATTTCGCTTATGTTTGCCTGCAAATCTAGCCCTAAAATCAAATGTCTGTTAAAAACACGTGGTCTGGATGAACGTCCGGATGACCTGTAACTAAAATTTGTTCATAAATCCAGATTCTGAGCGGATTTTTCTGCTAGTTTGTTGGCCACATTGATGGTTGGGTTCTAGATTCAGATTGTGGCTAGATTCTATTGTTGCATCACGCGATTCTCCACCCTTTTCATCCTCATGCTGCGTGCCCTCCTCCTCATGAGTTTCGCGGGCTGCACATAACGTTATATTTTATTAAAACCAAAGCGATTATATTAAAGCGAATGTAGAACTTAGATGGAATGGCTAAATGTTTTGAACAAAAGTCAACCATTCCATTTAAAATAGTTAAGTGTTTTATTTTTAAATCTAATCAAATTCTAAATAAGATTAGTATTTTAAATAAAATAATAATCATTTTTAATGTTTAATCTTTTTAAAATTTAGAATAGTGTTTAAAACTTACTATCAAAGTATAATTTTAATTTTTATGTGCAGGAATTACAAAGTCAATAAGAGAGAGCTGGAAGACAAAGGTAAGCCAAATTAGTAAACTAATCATGTAATCAAATCTAATTCAGAACTTAGGACTGAAAGAAGGGGCTGAATAGAGTGCAGAACGTCTATTATTTGCAAAATACTACATTTAATACATAAAAATAACATATTTGTCTTATTTTACATTTATGAGATTTTAATTAATAAAACAGAGTAAAAGACAACCTTATTGAACATAGATGTATTAAATTACAGTAAATAGGCCGAGAATTAATGTAAATAAGACCATTATAAAAGACAATTTCGAGGCCCAACACTTGTCACGTGGTATCACCCAGTTGGAAGTCATACTTGACACTCAACTGGTGGTTTCCCAGCTCAATCGAGCTTATCAGGTGCGAAACCCTATTTTATTACGTCAGTTTTTGCAAGTTAGGTTAATGGAAAGAAATTCTGATTTTATCACATTTAATCATATTCCAAGAACTCAAAATTCATTAACTGATGCATATGCGAATTATATCTTGGATTGACACTTAACACATATTTCATAAAAATACACAACAGATACATTGTAAAACACACACACACACACACACACACACACACACACACACACACACACATATATATATATAGGTCGAGTTCTTGATCCTTTGATCCAGTCATAACTGTTGAAATATACAAAAATTGGATCGTAATCCATAAAATGCCCCTAGGTCTAATATTGAACACCCTAGTCATCCTGATCACCCTGGTCATCCTGACCACCCTGGTCATCCTGGTCATCCTGTTCTCAAGCCTCCTCAGCTTCTTCAGCTGTGGCAGCATCAGCGGCATCTATGTAGACAAGTACTACCCTGGATACCCTTCTCATAAGGTGTATCCATGTGGGTGGAATACCAACAACTAGTTCCTTCATAATGGCAGGGATCTGCTCAATACATAGAGTTGGGACTCTTTGGGTCAGCCTGACTAGCTTCCCCTCAAGTACCCTGATCAAACCCTGATCCTCTCTTGCCACGGGTCGTACATACATACGAGGATTCCCATCAAGGCAGACTGGTCCAATATCTGCATTTTAAACATTAATTGGATTAAAAACTCTTATACATATGTATATATCTTTATGATAAAAAAGTCATAAAAATTTTAAAAATTGAAAAAACCAAAATACCTAATGCTCCCCATGCTCCTCCTGGAGGGAGAACAAGGTCATTGTCACCTCGAAAATCCATTCCAGCATATGGAAACTACTCCAGTGCCGATAGATGTCGTCCCAGCCATAGGTAGAAGTCATCATCGTAGACATTTTGAACTGAGCTGTCGCCGCCTTGGTGAAAGAAATTTTCTCCCCACCTATTCGCTCTAGGCTGACGGGGAGAGAAAGCTGGTAGAGGTACTGCAGGGTTGAGGGCGGGCACTAAGGCCAGAAATTATCCTAATAAGAATTTCCAAGGAAGTAAAAATAATTCTTCCAACAAGCAGAATAATTCTAAGGGTAAAGAATTTGCCAATAACCATGGTAATTATACCAAGAACTTTGAGTGCAAATAACCTATAAAGTGTTGGGAGTGTAATGGCCCACACTATGCATCAGTCTGTCCTAATCGGAAAAAGACTGTCAGTAAAATTCATACTATACAGGAGGAGATGACTGTTGGAGAATTAGCGAAAACTATGCCCAGAATCAATGCAACCTTGGAGAATCGACAAGCAAAATATCAAACTTCCATGGTGGAAGTAGAAGGTATGATAAATCAAACCCCTATAACTATTTTGATTGATCTAGGAGCTATTCTCAGTTATATTTCACCTAAAATGGTAGAAAAATGTAAGTTTCCTGCTGAAAAATTTGAAAATTCTTGGTTAGTTCAGTTAACCACTGGTGCTAAAAGGAAGGTAACTTGTTTTGTAAAAGAATGTGCAATAGTTATGGATCATTTTGAAACTATTGTAAAGCTTAATGTATTGCCTCTTGTCTCTTATAATTTATTGATCGAGATGGATTGGTTAGAACAACATAGGGTAATTTTAAATTGTTATGATAAAACCTTTACGTGTTTAAACAGTGATGGAAAACTAGTAAGTGTAAAAGGAATTCCTAGAAAAACCACCATAAGGCAGATTTCTGCTCTACAACTTAAGAGAGTTGTTAGGAAGGGTTGTAAAGCTTATGCAGTAACAATAACCGATGAGGAGAATCTAAATAAGATAGATAAATTAAAATTGGACGACATACCAGTCTTAAGAGAATATGTTAATGTATTCCCTGAAGAAATTCCGGGACTACCTCCAAAAAAAGAATTGGATTTCATCATTGAGCTGGTACCTGGTGCAGTACCTAGCTCAAAGGCCCCTTATCAAATGAACATACTTGAACTTAACGAATTAAAGTCTCAATTAAAAGAACTAATTGATAAAAAGTATATTCGACCTAGTGTGTCTCCCTGGGGGGCACCTGTCATCTTTGTTAAGAAAAAGGACGGGACCATGCGACTTTGCATAGATTACCATCAGTTGAATAAGATGATCATTAAAAATCGATACCCGTTGCCCCACATAGATGATCTGTTTGATCAACTACATGGAGTCACGGTGTTCTCGAAAATAGATTTAAGGTCTTGATATCATCAAGTTAGGATTAAAGATGAAGACATCTTTAAGACAACTTTTAGAACCCGATATGGTCATTACGATTTTGTCGTCATGCCATTCAGGCTTACTAACGCCCCAGCTATTTTTATGTGTTTAATGAACAACGTTATGCATAAGTATCTAGATAAGTTTGTAGTCATGTTCATCAACGATATATTAATCTATTCAAAAACTGAAGAAGAACATAAAGAACATTTAAAAATTGTTTTGCAAGTGTTGCGAGATCATCAACTCTTTGCAAAGTTTAGCAAATGTGATTTATTCAAGGATAAGATTCAGTACTTAGGTCATGTGGTGACCAAGGAAGGGATTTCAGTAGATCGCGAAAAGATAAAGGCAATTGAAGATTGGCCGGTTCCTAAGGATGTAACTGATGCTCGATCTTTCATGGGAATTACCGGTTACTATCGGAGGTTCATTGAAGGTTTTTCGAGGATCACGAATCCAGTAAATTCCTTGCAGAAGAAAGGAAAGAAGTTTGATTGGAACGAGAAATGTGAGGAAAGCTTTAAAAAGTTAAAAAATTTATGAACCAGCGCACCTATTTTAAGAATAGCCGATCCAAATAAAGAATTTATAGTGTGCACTGACGCCTGCAATGATGGCTTAGGCGGTGTTTTGACTCAAGAAAGGCATGTTATTGCCTATGAGTCTAGAAAATTAAAAATTCATGAAAAGAATTATGCAACTTATGATCTAGAATTAGCAGCTGTTATACATGCTCTAAAGATGTGGCGACATCACCTAATTGGCAGAAATTTTATTTTAATGACTAATAATAAGGGATTAAAGTATTTGTTAGATCAACCTAATCTAAATGCCAGACAAGCTAGGTGGCTAGCTTTTATAAGTGAGTATGATTTCAAAATTCAGCACATTAAAGGTAAATAAGATAAAGTTGTTGACTTATTAAGTAGGAATGCAAGGCTGAATTTTGCAGCATTTATCAGCACTTATACTACATATTTGGATGGACAGCTTAAAGTAGGAATAGAATAGGATGAAATTTACCAAAATTTACAAGCTAAAACTAAGGAAAATCCAACAGAAATCTTAAGTAAAGGGTACAGTTTGAATGCAAAAGAATTTTTACTGTATAAAGACAGAATGTATGTACCTAACGTACCTAAAGTTAAGCTGTTAATTTTGGATGAAATACACAAAACTCCATACTTAGGTCATCCAGGATATCAAAAGACTATAACTATGTTAAGAAAAGAATATTTTTGGCCAAATATGAAGACTGAAGTAGCAGAATATATCGCTAGGTGTTTTGAATGTCAGCAGGTGAAGACTAAACATCAACACCCAGCTGGATTACTTCAGCCATTACCCATTCCTAGCTGGAAATGGGAGATAATCAGTCTTGATTTTGTTACTGGACTGCCTAGAAATCAAAATTTAAATGACTCTATCATGGTAGTAGTCGATAAGTTAAGTAAAGAAACTCACTTTATACCTGTTAAAACTACATACAAAGCTGCAAATATAGCCGATATCTTTCTAAAACAGATTTTTCGATTGCATGGAATACCGAAAGTCATAATCTCAGATAGAGATCCTAAATTCACAGGTAACTTTTGGAAGTATCTGTTTAAAGGATTAAACACTACATTAAATTTTAGTACTTTGTTCCATCCTCAAACATATGGACAAACTGAAAGAGTAAACCAAGTACTGGAAGATTTATTAAGAATGTATGTGAAAGACCAGCCATGTAAATGGGAGGATTATTTGCATCTGGTAGAATTTGCTTATAATAATAATTATCAGACATCAGCCAGATTTAGTTTTTTAGAAATTTTGTATGGAAGGAAATGTAATACTCTTATCTCTTAGAGTAATCCGATGGATAGATTGGTATTAGGTCCTGAACTGTTAAAGGAAATGGAAGAAATTGTAAAGCAGGTACAAGGTAATCTGAAAGTTGCATAGGATCGATAGAAAATTCAAGCAGACCTTAAAAGAACTCCAAAGGAGTTTCAGGTAGGTGAACATGTGTTCATCAAGGTGAGGCCCAAAAAGAGCTCTCTGAGATTGGGGAGTTGTACAAAATTAGCACCTCGTTATTGTTGTCCATTTGAAATTCTGTTCAGAATAGGACAAGTAGCTTATCAATTAACATTACCACCCAATTTAAGAGTACATAATGTTTTCCACATTTATGTATTAAATAAATATGTTCATGATGCTACTCATGTTGTTAACTGGAATGATGCACAGGTGGAACCAGAAGGAGATTTTTTGGTGGAACCGGACTGTATCCTCAGGTGAAGGGAGATCACACTTTGGAACCGCACCATTGGACAGGTGAAGGTGCAATAGAAGCACCTTAGTCCAGAGGAATCCACATGGGAATTGGAAAGTAATATGCGAGATGCATATCCAATTTTGTTCCAGGGGAATTCTGAGGATGAAGAATAAATAACATCGAGGACAATGTTATGTTCTAAGGGGGTGCGTATGTCACATGCCCCAATTTTGCAAAAACAATATTATCTTATTTGATTTTATTTAAAGACAATATGTTAAATTTTATGCTAAGTTGTAATTGATGACTCAACAGAGTCAAGGATATTTAGTGTAATTTTGAATATTTTAATTATAAATAAATAAAAGTGGAGACAACAACTTAGGAGAGCTGTTAAAAGAGTGTTTACTGGTCAAATTGGTGGAGGAGACTGGGTGGAGAGCAAACAGACATGTGGCAGCATCCTCAAACCACTTCCAACTGTTGCAGGTGGCAACCTCCCTACATTTGGGGTCATGATCCCCCAAGAAAGTGGGATCAGAGCAGGTGGCTCAATTAATGACAACTGACCCAAAATACCTAGGCAATATTTATAAAAATGCCCATTGAAGAGAGATGAGGCTGCTCATTCTAGAGAAGTGATCATTCAGGTGAATGTACTTCAAAGAAATTCAATGGAAATGGAATTTGTGGGAAGATTTTGAGGGGTTAACTGCTAAGTGATCTAGTGCAGCTTTTCAGCTGAAGGATCTTACTGCTGAGTGCAGAGTGATTACTGAGTCATTGGACTAGTCTATTTTTTGCTTGCTCCACCATTTCTCAGCCAAGGAGACCAGGAACAGGCTCGAGGGTCCTGAGGAAGCGTTGTTTGAGCGCTCTCCAAGAGTTTGGTAGGGAGGAATGGCCTCCTAACAATGTTGTTGTCCATCCTAATCAGGTTCTACATTCTTTGTTTTACTGTGTTAGATAGTTAAATGTGAGTTTGACTGTTAAATGAATGTAAAATATTTACCTGTAAAATGTTAGATTATTGAAGGAATGAAACTGAAATAGATGGAAAATAATTCTAACTTGTGTTTTTCCACATCTGGAAGGACCAGACCGTACTCCAGCACAGGCAAAGTATTTAAAGTAGATGAAGGAAATGAAAAGAAACTGAAATGAATAGATGTAATATGCATTTAATAACAGCAAAGTAATTTATTGCAGTATGTAGGTTATTATCAAAAAGACCAATAACCTGGTTATCTATGTTCTTTGTTATTGTAAATATACTGATAATGAAATAGCAGCATTCCATTACAGGTAGAAGAATTATTAGGTTAATAAAATACCCTAGTAGATAAGATGTTATGTTTATACATAGTACATTATTCTTTTTTTTATTCAAATCAAAATACGCAAAAGGATAAACTGTGTTATGTTGTATATTTATTTTATTTATGTTTATTTAATAACCAGTTGCTTATGCAGTAAAAGAAACACAGTTAAACTATTTTGTTTACATTCAGTTCATTAAAAATATAACTACTATTCATATAGCTTATTTACTGATAATATTGACTAAACTAAGTCTAACAAATTCTAATAAGCAAGTAGTGTATTACTAAAGTATTTATATTATAAAGAGCAAATTAAACAAAGTTACAGAAGCTAAATTCTGAGTATTTTCGACTAGTCACCTTAAGTAAATTGAACAATAAAAATATGATAATAACTAAATCATAAATAAAATACATACCTATGTAAGAACTGTTCTGTATTTATCAATAGGTTTATACCTGTAAAAAGGAAACTACGGGGTCGATACCCTATATTAAATTCATTGTTTTAAATAAAAACATTAAGCTATAATTCTATTATTTGGAACAATTATCAATAGACAAATTGAACTGTTATAGACTGGTTACAGTCTTCATAACAAATATATATATACAGATGCAAATTTAAGAAATTTCATTATATACAGAAAATAATATTAACTTAAACAATATTTGTTTTACAAGTAACATAACCTACTTAAACAAATTAAAAAGAATTACTTAAAACAAGGGTTTCATTCAAAAAACCCTAGCTCAAAATTTCTGAGCCAGCAAGTAAAATCAATTTTATAATATGACTGAGAGACAGTCTTTAAGCCATTAACAATAATTTCATACAAAATAAATAATAAACAGTAAATTCTTTATACACAGTCAATAGGGTAAAAACCCTAGTTTACAGAGTCACAATAATAGCATTAAGATAAACCGAGACTGAGCTCGAAGGAAAACCCTGTTTATTTTAAAAACCCTGTGTATTGCTTGACAGGCCGTAAGGCTTTAAACTTAATCAATGTATACAAAAACAAGCTCTGAGCCGGTGCACCCATATCGTGACATGGGTTTAATAAACAAAACTAACAAACTGTGTATTAAAACCTACAATATTGTAAAAATCCTTTTAACACAAGAAAAGAGCATTTACAAGTCACGGCATTGAGCCGGAGTCACCCTGCTGAAAGCAAGGGTTTTAAATAAAAAACAAAACTAATAAACTGAAGAACAACAACCCAAGAATGGGTAAAACCATGCCATAACTTCTTTCAACTGCAAACTTTCCCCTAAGGTCTGCACAAGCAGGGAGAGCCATTTTGTAACCAGGGCTTACCCGTAGACTGAACGTCGGTCCAATTGAGAAGTGGTTACTATCAAATGTTAAGACACACTATCCCTGCAAAATGGAAACCAAAATATAATTAAAAACTTGTGTGTAGAACTGAAATTGTAAATTCTTCATAGCTTCCAACTTCTTAAAAATGATGTGTTACCTGTAATGTTGGAAACCGAGGTCAAGAAGAAGGCAGACTGACACCACAAGCACATCAACCCTCGCATTCACCTGAGAAGGAGGCAGCTGAGTTTGAGTTATCAACTACCTTGACAACTGGAGCAAGAGCAAGCCAAGGCAGTGGCTAAACCATGACTTCAACACTGAAACTACCAACTGTGTAATACAATCCTCATGCACAACAAAGTTGTTTGTAAAAATCAACTCATTCACAAGTTATGGCTTTACATATCTCACCCTAAACAACGACTCTTCAAAGAAAAATGCACAAACAGTGGAGCTGGAGGCAAGCAACTGCGAGCCCTCATGGCTGCAGTGAACCCAACGAAGCAGAGACCGAAACCCTCGCTGAATAATGAAGAATAGGGTTGCAAGGTAAAACTTATAAGTCACCTATTTCATGGCGAGGAGAGTTCCACGTGTACTCAAATCTTTTAATTTCATGGTGGGTTCTTTTGTATAGTCTCCACTGCAATCATTCGAACCAAATAATTGATGAATCAATTACATTATGCATGTAATGATAATGCATTATCACACAAATTCAATATCATATCATTTCCAAACGAAGTCAAGTCTCGATGATGAACAAGTAGTATACCATCGTTTAATATAATGTTTAAACCTTGTAAATAGCTTTGGTAAAGAGCCAATATGCATATGGATTCGATGCACTTGTTTCTCAAAGATTTTATTTCTGAATTCGATGCCTAGTTTTGTGAGGATCTTATAACCTTTCAAAACCAAACTTGTAAGAAAAAGATTAAGAGGATAGTAGAAGTTTGGACAGGATTGTTAATGCCCTAATTGACTTTTCCTTATAATCATGAACTATGATTGTTAAAGCTATAAGAATTAGATTTAAACTAATAAGGTGCATATAGATATAGTAACATTTATACACAAGAATAGCTCCTATTCTTAAAAGGGATCTACATTACTGGATGTAGGATATAAAACCTACAAGTACATGATCTTTGAACTCCATAATATTTACCAAGATCTAAGACGAATCGAATCAAGGTTAAGTTAGAATTTAGAGTTTAGGATAGTAAACTATCTAGGATTTTATTGCACTACCTTTACGTTTAAGTAGATAGTAGGGTAATATGAAGTTATCGCATGATGTTTTTTTTTTTTTTTTTAGCTCGAGGGGAATCGGTAACTTGTCAAACTTGTCTGGGCCAGGACCAGGATCAAATCCGCTGCTGCCACTATAACCCCTAAGGTATAAACCAACAGCCCGCAAGCCAGGATATACCAGTAACTTGTGACTCAACAAGGACCGAGACGTCCCGACTCCAATCCCGACAAGGGGCGGTAGTCTATCCAGGGGGCGCTTATCCTTTGAGCCTTATCACAGCGGGCCAATGTCTCGGTGGGAATGGATCCCTGGTGGGCTGGGTGAAAACCACCTTCCCCCACCGATTGTCGCATGATGTTAGTCATAAAGAAAATGGGAATTCAAGTCACAACTTGATGATGTTTTTATGCAGAGGAGACTTTAAAATTTTAGGCGATGTTGAGCTAATAAATTCACTATATTGAAGCCTAATTAAAATAGAGCTAAAAAGTACATAGTAGGCTTGTGTTCTGAAAGGCTTAGGTCTATTTCTATGATGATAAGCAGTGCTTTAATTATTATGATGATAATAGCAATAGACTCTTATGTCCAAGGAAGAGTTATGAAACAATATCATGAGCTCTTTTAAGAACTGGAAGTCACTTAGAGTAAGTTAGAAGGAGGTTTTATCTATCTTAAAGATCTATCTGATAAATGACAACAGTAGGGCGACGTTAATAACCCTTACGACACAAAGATTAAGTAATATCATATTGTGGATCAAGTAAAAGAAACATTACTTTACCTTGTAGGATCTTGAGTCTTCTAAGCAAACTTTTACTCTAACAGTACATTAAGCTAAAAGAAATATATTTGGTTTAACGCCTTAATAAACTTTTACTGGGCCAATATTTACCTGTCAAGCCTGTAAAGATCCCGAAATCCAGATACGTTAGCAATTGCTAAGTAAGCCCCAGCTAGAAAATGATTCCTCATCTACTTGACATTCAAACCATCAGTACAACTAAATATTTGAATGCAGACTACTCACATCACATATCAAAATTAAACAGCATTAATCTATAGGTGTTAAAGTTAATGAATACTTTTATTATCTGTTTCATTTTTTCTATTAGCTACTAGCAGTTATCTAATTGCATCTATGAACATTTTATGTTATCTCAAAATTTTAAATTTTTGTGAAAATTTGGGGTTTTGACATCTATACCTAATTCGCCTTAACCCTAGGATCACTACTTTGACTACGGACTATGGTGTTTAACCATTTTTACCTTGTCTATACCATTGTTCTTTCGTGGATAGGGCTTTCCTTCCATGAGTACCCTAGTTTAGAACACATTAATTGCCTTTTGGTACTCATGCCGCATTTGTTGTAGGTTTAGGGGAGCCTTCTTAACTATTTTTCATGCCAAATTGAGCCTCATTTTGGTCTCCTTTTACAAGCTATCCCCTTTATAAGGCTCCCCGCCCTTATGAAGTTTCTTTGGGCCCAAGTCTAACTCCTCCAAATAGACTTGACTGACAAATAAACTTATTCATTCAGGCTTGTTAAGAATATGGGAATGGGCATCCACATTGGTGGTAGGTTATCACTTTCTCGGACCGTGTGGGATAATACGAGAAAGGATTGCTCTCTTTTCTACGGAATTGAGAAGAGTATTCTCATGCATAACTTTATCACTTTTCCAGACCTTAGGGACTAAACTTATGGAAAAGGAGCGCTCGACATGAGCTTAGTTTTCTCTTTTTCATGCTCTGTACCTAAACATGAAAAAGATTCTGAGTGTAATTTATGACTTTGTCATGCTCGTTAAAACACTAAAGAACAAAGCATCTAGTTTACTGTTGTAAGCCCCATTCCTCCTAATCAAATGGATCTTTTCGAGTGATCTTGCTTTCCTTCACACTCGTAAAACTCCAGCTATAAGCTGCTCTTGGAGGAGTGTTGGGTAGGTGGTAATTTAACCTTTTTCGTACCTCCCTGACAAAGTACAAAAAAAGTGCACCTTTTCTTCTTCGGAAGATAAGAGAGTTATTCTTTGGTATGTTTTATACTTTCCTAGCCTTATGATACTAAATTGGATGAAAAAGGACCCCCCTAGAGTCTTCTTCGAAGTTTTTAGACTCTGTAAACATGAAAACACCAATGAGCATGTACTAGTTAGAGCTCGTAAAATCCACGAATCAGTGACATTATCAAGCATTATTCTCTCCCCTCTTCAAGCTTGTCAAAAATGAAGAGAGACCTGAGTTGACTTTCCTGGACTAGTTAAAATTTAACAGGAAAGAAAAGGAAGAAGTATTGGGTTACAGACGGTGGCAGCATGTCCTTCTTGAACATAGCACTCTCTGAACTTTCCGATACTCATGTTTCAGTGTACACTTTCAACATAGCTATCACTTCGAGTTTCTTACTCCTCCACTTGTCATTTATACATGGGGAATCTGATCATGTCTCCTACATGACAAATAAGTCTAGTTGTCCTATCTGTAAAGTTAAAAGCTGCCTTGGGTCATCTCTGTGTCGTGCTCACTGTTCAGGGATTTATCCCTGCATCTGATTATAATCCTGATGCCATCATTATCCTATCTGATATTATTTGTGTCTACCTTCCCTTATCCAGTTCCTAGTCACTCTTGTGATCCATTGGAGGATCTATTGCCTTCCTCATCACAGTATGGTTTCTCATCAGCACTTCCTAAAGACGAAGACCTAGGGTTTTGACGATGGTGCCTTAGGATTCACTATCATATTTGGTGAACTCCTTTGCTTCAGTTGTTAGTTTCACCTATTGCTTGACAATCTGTTGAATCCTCTCCATGTTCGACTTCAACACATCTATTCACATGGCCTGGATTGTACTAGTTCCTTTGGATTTTGACGAAGACCTTAGGTTCAAATCTATAACTTAAGTTGCACAAGATTGTGTTGTGTTCACCTACACAGATTACCAATTTTTAAGACTCATAATTGTATATTGTGGCTTCGATCCACCTTTTTAATATACGTGGTCTTGTACCCATATCATATGATGTAATCAAACATTGTAAAGGAGCTAGTGTTCCAATATATTGAACATGGTGTCCTTAGATATGATTTTGTATATGACATTGGTATGTATTTGTTTAAGATACTTCCTCTGCTTCCTTGGACTTTAGAGTTCTCTAAGATAAAGATTATAATGTATTTCGGCCATCGCTTCCCTCTGGCCTCACACATTAGGGGGCATCTATTATTAGCCAAAATGGCGCTTCTCCGTCCGAGTGCTGACATTCATCATGTCGGTGAAAAAAGGGCAATTAGGATTGAAGTGGCCAAAACACTATAGATGTGCATGACCTTTGATGCATTATATCCAGACCAGCCTTATACATTTTTATTCTGAGTTTTGGGTTGCATACGCGACTATGTGAATTGTAACTTGCGTGTTATACACAACTATGTGCATTGCAGCCCACGTATACCTTGAATACGTGAGTTCCCTTTGAGCAACCTGTGTGTCATACGTGCCTTGCCTATATCAATACCCATGTATACCTTAATTTGATATTAAAAAATAGAAATCATGATTAGATGAGATTAGTTGGGCCTTAATCCATAACTATCCCAACTTTCTCAACCATCCTAACCTTCGAAACCTCTCTATTTACAAAGTATAAATAGAGGCTTTGGGATGGGGCTAATCAATCAATTCTGGAAGAGAAAAGTTATGCTGGTGGTATACCTTCAGAGTCTTGGAGTAGCAGAACTCAGAGTCCTCGGTTGCAGAGGAGTCCTTGTGTCAGAAGCTGGGTTGTATTCTTACCTATTCATTGTTTGTTAATAAAGAGAATTCTTCTTCCAATCTTGTAGTGTGCTTGTCTCATATATATTGGTTTAATGAATATGTTTAATTATGTTATTAATATGCTTTTCATCTAACCTCCAATTTATATATATATGAGATATTGCTTGAAGAATTGGCTCTTTGTAGGTGAAGAGAAGCATCCCTAGAATCTTTGGAGAAGATTGGAGCAAGAGAAGACCAAGCTAGGATCAACCATCGTAAACCGGGTAAGCCAAGATATCTTCCTATTCTCATTCCATATTTTGTAAAAGCTGATTGTCTACAAGTCTAATAATAAGTTGGTAACCCCAAACCCTAGATTACAAAGGTGTAATGTCATGTACAACAATATCCTTTCGCTACTTAAAATATATTATAAAAATATTCTTATAAATAATGTAGCCTCTTTTTCACATCCACTTTCAAGGAAACTTGTATTATAATCTATGATATTCCTCAAGTCCACTTTAGAAGGCACTTTTATTTCAAAATCAATTTTTGAAAAATATATAATATACGAGAGAGAAAAGAATTGTCATGCAAAGTCTCATTCCCTATCTTTACTTTAACTTTACTTTAATGAGAGAGAAAATAATTGTCATGCAAAGTCTCGCATTTACTTTAATACAATATATTTTTTGTGTTAGTAAGAAGAAAACTTTTCTATTACTACTGAGACTGAAGTGTGATATCTACATACTCTTAACCCCTAAAATACGGAGTCAGGTATTGGTCCTGCAATCAGAAGAAAAATACAAAAAAATGGCCAAAATAGTGTGATGCAAAAGCGTAAGATCCGCCCAGCCTCTAAACTTAAGCACTCTTACTTGACTACAAGCCAAATGCATAGAATTAAAAGAAGACATAAAAGAGAACAAAAAGGTGAACATCGGCAGGAAAAACAGGACCCAAGGTGAGATAGAATTCAGGGCCTCCTGGTTGATTCTACCTCCTGTGAGGCAGCGTTGCTGGCTTCCATAGCCTTTCCTCGACATTTCTCTGGCCGCGCTGAAAGGGAGGCTTGGCTAACCGCAACAAACTTCTCATATGGACCAGGCCACTTTCGATGTCCTTCAAAGTGTCCACATTAATTCTTACCAGCTCTGTAAAACTATCCCTCTCATTCATAGAGTGTGAGAGATTAAACTTGAGCTGCCAATAATTCGACATCACCACCTCTCGCCCAAGTTTCAACCTGAATTCTCCATAAATATCATCTTCCATCGCAGCAATGGAGTGTTGGATATGCTCCAATGTCTCTTGGTTGAATAATGTTCCCAATCCGCCTCTTCATTCCCCCCTCCCGGAGCCACCATGCTGAACTGACTGCCTAAAGCTATGGTGTAATGGCCCTTACTACGCGAGTGCTTGTGCTTCCTCACTCTAACTTTCGTGAGAGTTCTTACCCAGGCTCTGTTCAAGCCAGTGTGGTAGTGCTTCTCCCAAATAGATTGCACAACGCTAAGTGCAATGTTTTCCCTCTGTGCCTTTCTCAAATAGTGTCTTGACAGCCAACAAAGTAAACCTCCAATGCTTAACCAGGTACACATTGACGTGGATGAGGGATGGGTTAAGGATTTTCTGTGAGCCAAAATCACCTATGATATACCATCAGGATCCATTATGTGAAGTGAGATCGAGTGATCGTGAAAATTCCCACGTCGGGCTATATGAACCATGTTGTTTCAGGTTTTAATGTCCTCGCGATACCTGCATAGATCTCCACCTGTCCTATGCATGCAGGAAGACATGAGATGGGTAAACATCTGTCCACTCATGCACCTTCCCCTCTTCATGATTATTCCTTATCGCATGTTGAACACCCGCATCCGGGTAATATAAAATATTCTTTCACTTGGATACTCGTTTCACTTTTTTTTTCTTATTACAGTAAAAATGGATATATATTTTAAACTGTAGTAAATATATATTTTTTCTTATTGTGATATTTTTTTTTACTATAGAAAAAGGAATATTTTTCTTCATACAATAAAAATGGATTTTTTTAATAGCCATAAAAAGAACTTTTCTTTCTTTATTTCTTCTTGGGTGGTAAATATCATTCTTTCTTTATTTTTGTAAATATCTTTACTTTCTTTTTTAAAACTTTCTCCCCTTTGGGCCATGTATCTCAAGTTAGAGATTTTTTTTCTTTTTTCTTCTATCCCACCAGGAGCTTCCTTTCTTTCTTCAAATATTTAGTAAATGAATGGAATTTGACCATTAGTCAACTAAAAAATGCTTTGGTACCAATTGAAGTGAACCCAATAGATCACTTCACTGGGAATCCATTATAAATAGGATAAATCCATATAATTCATCAACTTATAAATACTTACTATTGATTAATAACTCATATATGCCTTGTGACACAATGGACGCATATATAAATACACCTAAAAGATGATAAGTCATGTCCTTTGGTAAAAGGTATGAATATATTTTTCTTTGTTTGCTCGAAACTCCTTCACTTGGTGGGAGTGGCCTTTGGTATGAGAAACCATGACCAAGGGGCATCTATTCTATCAAAATCACTCAAGGATCACACCTGTCCTAGGCCATCTAAACTTGGTTGGATTTTAGGGTGTCTCCTCCCAACCAGTTCACCCCTAAGGAAAATTGAACTCGAGTCGCCTTGTTGGCGAGAACCCACACCTTAATCGAATGAGCTAACAGAAATTGAGAAGAAACTATAAAAGATATAAATAGCATTCATTACAATATAATAATTATTGAATATTACCATAAATGACTACTATTATAATATACATGTTTATATATTATTATATAGATGTAATATACTTTACGTATAACTATCTTTCATTTATATTTTGGAATGATAATATTGTCATAAACATATAGAACAAGTTGAATCAATTCATTACCACACTAAAACCAAAAGGGAGTTTGTATAAACATATAGAATAGTTGAATCAATTCATTACCACACTAAAATCAACAAGGCTGGATGGATCCATCAACAAGATTTAGATTATCCATCAACCATTTTAAACTTTGTTTCCACCCTTAAGGTCTTCATAATCATGCACAACCATGGTGGCCAATATGTTACCATTTTTTATATGAGTGATAATTTACAAATTGCATAGTGGTTTGTGTTTTTGAAAATGCAAAAATATAATAGCACTATTATTTATAAAAAAATAATATCAATTTCAATACTACCATCAAATTTTATTTCCTATTCTATTTTAGAATTTGAAGAGTATAAAATTATCCACTTTGGAGTCATCCATCCACCGAGAGGGCTGGATGATATTCTTTCATAATTGGAACACTTTTTATCAAAAGCAATATGAGGATCTTAATCATCAAGCTTATCTTTAAAGATTCCCCCATGCTCCAGAAGAATGTCCCAGTTATATTATAAACCCATAAATTGTAAATTATAGATATGACTTGTCACATTTCAATTGCAAGTTTTTCACCAAGTGGAGATGATAATTGAGGCAACCCACCGAAAATTACCTTTAAAAGATGAAACAACCCCAAAATGTGATATTGTTTATCATTTTCAATGAGTGCAAATCATTCTAGTTGACTATTCACACTTTTAGTTATAACAAGACATTAATAGAATTACAACTTTGATTTTAATACCCATTATGTTACTTGTAGATAACGATTGGAATAAAAAACATTAAAAATTATATTTTATATTTATAAACTTGGTTGAAGTTTCTAAATCACCAACATGATTTTATTTCATGTATTCCAATTGGAAGCAGCTAGTTCGAAGTATTTTAGGATGATGATTGAGGTAATTTATCAATATTTTTTTTCTTTTAAAACAATTACATTTTTATAATGTTTAAAGTAGTATATTCATTTTTTTACAATTTTAGTATAGTTAACAAAAATGTCTCTAGGATATAGATTAGTGGGTGATAGGATGCATCGATAAAACAATTTTGTGATATTGCAGGTTTAAACTTAGATTATCTTTATGCGCCATGTGCAGGGTAGCATGGTATGCCTGGAAGTACCACATAGTGGTAGCAAACCAGAATTGACTCTATGTTACATGAGTACGAAGCCAACCCCTATTGCCAATTCCCTCAGTTAAATTTTTTTTTTTTATATAAGTGTGTTATTGAAGATAGTATTAAACTTACCACTCATTATGTTATATGTATACTATAATCTACAAGTTAATTTTAAACTTAATATTTATTATATTTAAGGTAATTGTGCATTGTGTTTATTATGTATGGAAGGGGAGGTATTTGTTTTTTCCTTTAAAAAAAGACTTAATATATGTTTGTTCAAGAAGTCAATAAATGAACCTTAATAAGATAATCTATATACACACAAAACTATTATATCCATTATTTGTAAACATTATTTCTAACTCTTCAATCCATCATTGATGTCATTTTTTACACATTAGGTAAACATGAGGCCGCAATAACAAACAAAAAATTATCATAAGACTAATATCTAAGCCATTCAAAAACTTGTCATCGATTGTTCTACAGTTCATATTGAGTTAGAGTAATTATATTATCACGAAGTTTGTTGATGGATATGATGACCTTGTTAAAAGAGATAGACTCTTAAATTTCTAAATTTTATAAATGAAAACGTTAGTTTAACAAAGAGCCAATCAATATACTTGCTTTGTGTTATGTTATTTTTCCTCCTTTCTCCACAAATTTTGCAACATATGAAGTGTCCAAAAGTTAACTCCTTTTTTAATTCATCTCTCTAGCTCAATAAGCTCCGACTATCTACACCATGATCTTTATATCCACACACATCTACAAAAAATATTGGTTGTTTCATCACCTTCCCGACCACGAATTACGTAGGTCAAATTTGGTTTTGACATCTATTGACTTGTAATTTCTTGAAAGTAAATACCCTAATGGCTAAGTATCAATGCATATGATTCTCACTTAGTAGATTGTCAAATTTCTATCTAATCAATTGTTATTTCACTTAGTCTCTAAGATTCCGTATATTCAAGTTTCTTGAATATCAACATAAGATTGTTTGGTTGTGAAAATAAAGTATAACCTATCTTTTGGTTGTCCATTTATGCCCCTTCCATAAGAACCCTACAAGTCATTAAATTTGATTAAGTTTAGTTACTTCTTACACAAACATTGGGTTTGCAACATGACCCTTCGTTAATGTTTCAAACATATGAAAATTTAAACAACTTGTTTGATTTAAATAAAAAAAGTTCAATAACTATAATAAATTTAAATGATTCAAATCCTAACCAAATTGTTGAAACTTCATTCTTAATTTATAGGTCCCCTCCTCGAATCCCTTAGTTTGCCTTACCAAATCTCAAGCACAGGACCACTCTTTAAGATTGCAAAAGATGAATAAGACATATTTTGCTCATTAAGTCCTCTCCCTGAATCCCTTAATTTACCCTACAAAATCTCAAGCACAACCCCACTCTCCAGGGATTACAAAAGATGCGAGATATATTTTACTCACAGATGAGGATAAATGTACCAAATGCAACACTTTTCAAATAATTTATGTATAACAAATTGAACAAACTTTGTCAAAACATATTTTCTTATTTTCACTTCCTTTTTTTTATCACACAGAAAAGAGGCCTACACTTGTTATTCATTGAATTAAAGTGTACATTTATAAACTGTGGACCAACAGATTGTCCTTCTATGAACTAGTAACGAACAAAACCTAACCTTCCTCTTAAAAAACAAAGACTTACAGAATAAGGATCATTGAAACTCTAACAACAGTAATATTGAAGGCTTACTCAGCTAGTTTCCATTAAACAAAACTGACAACAGAAAGACTGATACTCAAGTCTCGTTGGATACAAACCCATCAATAGGTCAGAAGAAGCAAGAATCCAAAAAACTCTTAGAAAAAGAACAAAACCATAACTGACTAGCTTATGCAAAAATAGAAAAGGAAAGGCCACATAAGGGAATCATGTAACAAACGACCAGCTTAGAAGACATGCATCTAGCCACAATGAACAAGAACAAAATTTCTCCATTCGTCAAAATGTAACCAACCTTTTTCGAAGGAAATAGCCACTTTAAACAAGGCGCCTGCAACTTCTATGAACTCTTTGAAAGAGTGAGTAAAGGAATTGTAATGAAAAGAAGCTTGCAACAATCTTATTTTCACTTCCTACTTAATAGTAATTGGAAGTTAAAAAGTCTTGTGTCTTTTTTATTATAAATAATTGGAATTAAAAAAAAGTAATGTTATTTTTACAATTAGAATGGGAAAATTTTCATATCATTTTTATTTTTCTTAAAACTTTATCAAGAAAAAAGACCTTTAATTCTAGCATTACCCGTTATATCCATTTTATATATTATGCTCCAATAATTAACATGATTAACTTAACTGTGTGAACTTATTTCCTTAAAACTTTATCAAGTAAAAAGGCCTTTGCTGCTCACACCACCCCTTATTATGCATCAATTGTGAGCTTAAGTCTCATAGGGAAACCATAAATGGTTCGAGAATATTTTGTTCATTTTTTATATATGAAAGATAACCATGAATGAATGGGTCAATAAAGTTATATATATATGCATTTGTATATATATATATAGTTGTTAATAAAGCTATAGATGAATAAAAAATTATGATAATTGATTTTGCTTGATATTAAAATATGTAATTAAAAAAACAACTTATTTGATGTTACTTAAAAAAATGATTTTTGAGATTTTATTCTTTATATTAAAATAAACCTTATGTAACTTCATATCAAAAATGATTTGGGATGTAACTTAAAATAAAATAAAAAGTGTTTTTTAAGTCCTACTTTCTATATATTAGACAACACTAATATAGTTATAGGTCTTTTTTTTGTTGATTAATGATTGAGACAAGGTGTAAATGTCTTTGCCTTATGGCAAGCAACGAAGTGTCACAAACTTGACCATCGATAAACTCAGGTTGCATGGGTAACCGTCATACATGTTGTGACCAAGGCATGATTAATGTATTTGGGCACATCCATGAGGACACATGGTAACTACAAATAATGATGGATTAAGCATGGGCGTAAATCTTTTGGCAGCGAGGCATGCGACCAAGAGGCTTCGACAAGTCAACAAAGGATTTGGAAAGGGGCTTCGACATTTGGCAAAAGACTTTGGCAATCAGATAAATACTTTGACAAGCAACAAAGAGGAAGGAAGACCATAGGGTCCACTTGCCCAAGGTGTGGTGGTAAGACACCCTGGGAGGGACAAAACAACTACACACTACGTTGGGAACTTGTGGATACTATCATGCACAACAATTGGGTTCGTAAACAAAGGGGCTTAGGAACATGGCAAAGCATGGCCAAAACAATCAACAAAGGGAGCACTTGACGAAGGTGCGCCCAAGAGAAGGCCTTAGCATAAGCACCCAAATCATGGGTTGACAAAGCTGCTGAAGAGTCTCCACGGGAAAGCATTAAGGAGAGCGCTCACTTTCCTCGGGGTTTACAAATGACACATACTTAGAAGAGGTGTCAACCAAGGAAGGGTTGGGTGTCTTCTTAGATGGAAGATTAAGTAACTCTCATATATATAAGTGGGCACACAAGTAGCTAAGGAATCAAGATCAACCAAGGAAACCAAGAAGAGACCAAGACATACCAAGTCCACCAAAGAGGTGAGGCAAAGAGTTTTGAGGTTGGAGGATTGTTGAGGTAGAGCGCCCAAGTGAAAACATAGGTTACGGCAACATAATTCATAAGAGATAGAAGAGGCAATAAGCGAATAGGGATATTTTGGGTTGGAGCACCCAATAGCTTCAATTTGTTGTATTTTGGGTAGCAGGATGAAGGGCATACCCCCTTTGATTATAAGGTTACAACCATTTCCCAGACCACCAATTATTACTTGTTCACTTAATAAAGACTTGTCGGGTGCCTGGGTTGGGCACCCACTCGGTATATTGTGTTGTTGTTTGGTCTCTTTGTTGTCTAGTTGTTAAATTGGCTAAGAACACACCTCTTAAGTTAAACGCCCAAGTGAAGGTTAAGCAAGGTTGTTGGGTACGGTTGGCTTAAACACCGAGTAGCTCATGGTGAAAGGTATGGGCATGCCATGAGTGAAGAGTAAACCAAGGCTTTGGGATGAATTCCAGGTGGTCCCGCATGATCATCGAAGTTTGGACAAGGTTATGACACCGAAGCTTTAGGGTTGTGTCACAATGTGTCTTCATGTAAATGACTTACCATGGATGTCAAGCTTCGTGTGACGAAAGATGTTTGAATCTCTTTCTCATTAAGAGGATTTCTACATTTATGACAAGCCAAATTTATTTAAGAAACATAAATAAGATATTTTATCATTTTTATTCTATCAAATTTCATGTTTTTGGAAGGGATATCTAAACATAGCCAAATCATTAGGATGTAGACTTTATATCCAAGTGTGATTTTAGCATTTCTAAGCATTCAAGTAGAGGGCTTATTTTTCAATAGCAAGTTAGATTGCATTCAATTCCCCTATTAGTTTTTGCTGACATACCATTTGAAATTGTGATTAGTGCTTAATTATTAGCTTTTACGTTCAATATCACTTTTAAGGTCACAAATTAACCGAAAAGTATTATGATTAGTTTTTAATTTTAGCTTTCACATTGAATATCACTTTTAAGCTCACTGTTTAACCTGAAAGTATGGAATCTTACCCTAGGATTTAAGGTATGAAATTTTACTATCACATTGAATATCACTTTTAAGGTCAGGGTTTAACCGGAATATATGGAATCTTACCCTCACATTGAATATCACTTTTAAGGTCACGGTTTAACCGGAAAGTATGGAATCTTAACCTAGGATTGAAGGGATTAAATATTACCCTCACATTGAATATCACTTTTAAGATCAGTGTTTAACTCGAAAGCATGGAATCTTACCCTAGGTTGAAGGTATGAAATCTTACCTTCACATTGAATATCACTTTTTTTTTAACCAAAACGACTAATTTTTTTTTTAAAGAATAAATTGGGCTTTCACCCAATTACAAGTTGTTCCAAAAAATACAATTCCTTACATCAAAATGAAATTTTGTCATGGAATGGGATGCAATAAACAAGATCTGTCATTCACACTTAACATTCCTGGAGGAAGGAGGCAGCCCTGATTTGCTTTGAGATCTGCCATCTTATTCAGATCGTGAAGAATGTGGTAATAAGTAATTGAATCACAGTCAATCAAAATGAAATGCAACCTTTGCATGGTCACATTTAGACTAAGGTTGTTGAACATTGAATTAGAATTTAGAACTTTTATGATGATTTCAGAATCTCCAAAAATTTGCAAGTTATTATGACTTGCTTCCTTTGCTAGTTGACATGCTTTCAGAAGAGCGAATAATTCTGCCCGATTATTTGTATTTTGCCCTATTCCCCAACTGAAACTTGTTTCTAGTTTTCCGCCTGGATAGAAGATCAAGCCCCCTGCCCCAGCTTTCCCCGGTTTTCCTTTTGACGCACCATTAAAGAATATCAAGGCTTTATTTTTAAATTTCCACTGTGAAAATTCCTTTTATGAGAGCCTGATCTGCCAAAATGGTTTAATAATAGGCTTGCTTAAACCCATTTGAATTTTGTCCACTGACTTCGAACCAAGCCAAATTTGTTCAACCTCTAAATTAGTTCCAACAATTTGAAGGTTTCCTATTGCTTCTAAAAGAAATGCTTTAGCTTTAGATGCTACAATTTCAGGTTTCGGGATTTTGCCATTAAAGATCAAATCATTTTGAGCCAACCAAATTTTCCACCAGATAAATTTTGGAATAGCTTGCCAGATTTTTCTCCATGCATGACTCGAAGAAAGAGCACCAAGATATATTGATTGCCAATTTTTAAAGAGAGTAATAGGTTCAACATTTAGAGGAAAAAAGAGTATGGCAGCCCACGCAGAACAATAGCCCAGACTTTTTGACCAAAGTCGCATTCAACTAAAATGTGTGATGAAGGCTCAGCAGCATGATGAAAAAATCAACATCTAAATGGTCCATAAAAACCTTTTTTTAACAAGTTTTCACCAGTTAAATTTTTTTGATGTATTATGGTCCAGGTGAAAAAGTTAATCTTTGGAATGTTGGGCAGACTCCCACCACCTTCCAAAGAGTTGTGTTATGGGAGCTAGAAGAGCCCAATGAGCAGGATTGCATTGAAGATTGGAGCTAAATGAGGCCGTGAGCAGCAATGTAAACGCCAGAAAATCCCCAACCCCACGAGTCTCTACAGGAGTGATGAATAGATGTCGACCCAGTTAACCTGTCTAAAAATGATTTTTGATGGACAAAGGAATTAGGGAGATCACGATCTCTCATTATCGGAAGGGACCATGCGATCCAATTTCCCTTAGCATCCCAAGAAGCAATATCGGCCAGTCTGTGTATGAATTTATTCATTAACCAGTTATGAATCTCAGCAATAGAAGCATCAGCGAGTAATGGAGCGTGTCCATTAATTTTATCATCCCACATAAAGGCCTGTCTGCCATTTCCTGGGATTCGATAAGATGTTGAACGAAGAATTCGAGGCCTTTCCTGCATGAGTTCCAAATAATGGATCCTTTAGGGGTATTCGCCATTTGAAGATTTCTTAATGTTCCTCAGTGTAGGTGTTTTTTCCAAAACAGATGACTCACCGGGTGCTTTTTATTGGAAAACAACTCCCATAATAATTTGCCTCTCATTGCTATGTTGGACATTCCTGGATCTTTGATTTGCAATCCTCCTTCAATAAATAGTATTTTTTACTATTTCCCATTTAACCAGATGCATGCGGTTCTGATTTCCTTTCCCACCTCTCCAAAGGAAGTCTCTGAGCAGTTTTGAAATCTGATTCATAATAGCTTTTGGCGCTAGAAGTAAAGATGATTGGTGGTGATAACTAGTAGCTAAAGATTTCATTTCGAGGGGAGAACCTGGAACGAGGGCGTAGGCGGCAAGGTTTTTGGCAGCAATGATGGTGTAGGTGGTCAGGCTGCCGGTACGGTTGGACATGACCTCTAGCTATGGCTAGGGGTCTGCACCGGCTTATGGAACCTTTTGATAGATTGTGCCTTTGAACTTTGTGGTTGGCCACGTTGGAGAAGTTGGATTAGGGTTCTTTCAAACTGTGACGGTGGAGTGTTGGGGTTTCAAGATTTGTGGTTGATTGAGGGTTTCTAGACTGTAACGGTTTACTTCCTTGGTTTAATGGAGGTTTTGGACGTGGTAGATTATTCCAGTGACAGACTGGAAAGCTCTGACATCTGGGAGGTGCCAGGTGGAAGGTGTTTGGAGCAGCTGGTGGATTTCCCAAGACTGGGTCAGGATTTTGTGGGAGCAGAAGTTTTTATGGAGGTGGAGGCAGTTACGTCCCCATCTGACTTCCTTGTGCTTTCACCGGAGTTTTTAAAGGCAGACCCACTGGTGAATTTATGTTCTCAGCGGTCGGAAGATTTGTTGGGGTCTTCGAGCCAGAGGGACTTGGGTTTATTCTCCAATGGAAAGTTAGGTTTTTCGGCTTCAGACTTATTGGAAGGGTTCGAGGTTGTGAAGAGTGTTGTAGAGGTGCCATCAGAAGGGGAGGCTGGACAGGTTTTACAAGGAAAGGTTTCGAGCAGAGAATCTTCGGAGGAGGATTGGAGGGCGCCTCTGGCTATAGCTGAACAGAGAGGGTTTGAGTCGCCGAGAAGGGACATTTCAGGTGATGGCTCAGGGGATACGGGAGATTGTGATGGGAGGCAAGTGCATAATGGTACAGCAAAGAGGCGACGAAAGAATTGGATAAAAAAGAAACATGTTCGGAATTATGCAGTTGGCGAAGATCTTGCTTGGGATAGCGTGATGAAGATGGCAAAGTGCACCTTGGTTGGAAGAGCCGTGGGCAGAAATTTCGCGCAAAATACTATCCAGGAGTGGGCCGTGGCGTCATGGGGTACACAGCTTGGATATGCGCCGGTGGTTGAGGAGCTGAATAGAGGCTGGTTTGCGATTAATCTGGAGAAAGAGGCGGACTTAAGATGGATTCAGTCCCATTGTTGGCATATTGCACACTCCCCTGTCCTCCTGAAGCCATGGAGTCCACTGTTCGATGCAAGCAAAGAAAGGGTGGATGTCTTACCAATATGGGTAAGACTCCCTGCGCTTCCATTGCACTTTTGGGATATGTACCATTTCAAAAGGATAGGTGATATCCTTGGAACTTTCCTGGAGGCAGACCTTTCCTTCGTTGAAACCAAGGTGAAGAAGGTAGCGAGGATTTTGGTAAATATTAATCTAAGGGAGGGTCTGGCAGAATCAATTAATTTGGATTGGGGACCAGTAATCATCCCCCAAATTCTGGATTACGAAAATGTTCCATTCCGCTGTAGACGTTGTCATGTTTATGGTCATCCGATTTCAGCATGCACTTTGCCAGGGAGGACACCGAAAGGTAGTAGAAGGAATGGTTCGGGGGCTGCGCGCAAAGGCCCCTCGGAGAAGATTGAACCCTCCTCGGGTTCAGCCCAGACATTTGCGGAGGACATTGGAAGCGACCCGTCTTCAGAAGACTTGATTTTTCCTGATGATTTAGTGGCCGAAGGTATTAGAGATATGCTAGCTCCAGTTGCTTCACCGATTCATGGTTCAGCTTCAGGGGATCTCTCTAATCCTGGTACTGCTACTCTTCCCCATCTGTCAAATGTTAATTTGTTTTTAAATAATGTCTCCTTTCTTGGGTACGATTGGATTGAAGGCCTGAGAAAGCTCTCACTCTCGGGTCAAACTGGAACTCCCTTGTCTTTCCCTGTACACCATGTCAATGCTGATGCAGTTTTGGGTATGGGTACTCATGATGCTCTTGTTCCTATGATCCCCGATCCCGATTTCCTTCCTGTCATTACTGAACTATCCTCTCTTGAACTGGAACTAGACCCTGATTCTCATGTTGAGGAGTCTTGCCCTTCCCCTTCAAACCCTGTGGATTCGGGATATTTCTTAAGATCTAGTCAGAAGCCTTCGCTTGGGCTGGGTAAAAATACAATGCAGGTGAGAAGAGGTCGGGGTAGAAAGACAAATCTTTTCAAAGCTCAATCTAGAGCCAAGGAGGACCTCTTGGGAGGAAAACAAATTTCTATTGAAAAGGCCCTTAGAGCGGAGCAGGCCAAGAAGAAAGGTCGTTTATGAAGATTATGTCTTTTAATTGCAGGGGGCTGGCTGGGCCTGGCAAGAAATCAGCCTTCATCAGGGTGCTTACTCTTGAACACCCGGATGTGATTATGCTACAAGAGACTATGGGAGAAGGGGAGGTGATACGGGAGAGGTTGGAAAGCTGGTTACCTGGGTGGTCTTTTGTGACTGTGGATGCTAGAGGACGTTCTGGGGGATTGGCGGTGGGTTGGAAAAATTGTTGTGTTAAGTTGATTAATTCCTAGGGTACAGAGGCTGTGCTGGGTATTGAAGTCTTTTCTGAAGAATTGGGGATTCCCCTTTCTGTGGTCAATATATATGGACCATATCTTAATAGAGCCCCTTTCTGGAACTCTCTTCTTCAAAATACTCTAGTGAATGGAAACTCGGTAGTGCTGGGTGGAGATTTAAACTTTTCGATGGGGCACAGTGAGATCTGGGGGCCTCATGCCCAGGTGGATTCTTTGGCAGGTTTTTTTGTTCAGAAATTGATGGAGAAGGGGTTGCTGGATATTGAGCCTGCTAAGATAAAACCGACTTGGAGAAACAACCGAAGTGGGGATGCGAGGGTGGCAAAACGAATTGATCGTTTTTTGGTAGCAGAGCAGTTGGTGGACAAATTTTTCTTAGTTAGACAATGGGTGGGTAGTGGGGGACTGTTTGACCACTTTCCTATTTTCTTTGAAATCAAAAAGGGGCCCTACAACCCTCCGAGCCCTTTAAAATTTAGCAAGTCTTGGCTTCAGGATGAGTCTTTCCGAAATCTATTCCTTTCTCATTGGAACCCTATCAGGGGGGTAAATGATAGATCGGCTGCTATCCAGTTCACAGACAATATCAAAAGACTCAAAGTGCATATCAAGGAATGGGCAATAGCAAAGAGAAATAGAGACGAAGTGGAATTGAAGAATGTTGAAGCAGAACTTCTGCTGATTTATGAGGGAGAAGGAGGTGGTTTTCTAACACAAGAGTCTAAGGAGGCATTGTCTAGGTTGGAGGGTCGACGTAACACTCTGTTGTTAGAAAAGGAGGAAGCGTGGAGACTTAAAAGCAGGGCCATCTGGTTGGAGTGCGGGGATGAAAATACTAAGTTCTTTCATGCATATGCGAGAGGAAGAAAGGTGGCAAACACTATTTGGAGCCTGCAGGATGAGGAGGGTACCCATGTATCCTTTGAAGATAAGGCCAGTTGTGGGGTCAGACACTTTCAGCATTTGTTTAAAGCTCCTCCGCAGGCTTCCATAGAAGAGGTAATTAGAATGGCTCTGATGTTTCCTCGTTTTGTGGATGAGGGAGGCAACAGGGATCTTATGAAGGAAGTATCGGAAGAAGAGCTCAAGGAGGTTTTGGGCAGTTTTTAGAAAGATAAAAGCCCTGGACCTGATGGCTGGACGATCGAGTTTTTTCTGGATCTTTTTGAGATTCTGGGGAGGGACCTCTTGCTGGTTGTAGAAGACTCAAGGTCGGCTGGGTGGATCCCGGCTAGTTTCAATTCTACTTTCATTGCGCTCATCCCAAAGTCTGATAATGCAATCTCCCTCAACGATTTCAGGCCTATATCTCTTTGCAACTGCATCTATAAGATTATTTCAAAGGTAATTGCTTAGAGATTGAAAGCTATACTTTCAGCACAAGTCTCTGCTGAACAATTTGGCTTCCTGGAGGGTCGTCAGATCCATGAGGCAATAGGGGTAGCACAGGAAGGACTTCATAGCTTAAAGACCAGAAGATTGAAGGGGGCTATTCTCAAAATTGACCTTTCTAATTAGGCCTATGACAGAGTTAGCTGGATTTATATAAGGTTGCTATTAACCCACTTGGGTTTTGGCATCAGTTTCATTCGTTGGATTATGTCTTGTATAACAACTGTTTCTTTCTCTGTGCTGATCAATGGAGCGGCCTCTCCCTTGTTTCATGCTGAAAGAGGATTAAGACAAGGGTGCCCTTTGTCTCCGCTTCTCTTTCTTCTGGTGGCTGAAGGTCTGAACAGGGCTATTAGGGCAGCAAGAGATGAAGGTCGTTTCTCAGGGATAAAAGTGGCACCAAACTGCAGTATCACTCATCTACTCTTTGTGGATGATGTCCTGATATTCTGCTCTGGTGAGAGAGGAGAAACTCGCGTTCTGAAGGAGATTTTGGAACTTTTTTCCAAAGCTACAGGTATGGAAATAAATTTTGGCAAATCTACCTTGACTACTCATCTGTTAAGACTGGAAGAGGTGGCTGAATTAACAAAGAACTTTCCCATTAATACAGCTGGCTTGGAGGTAGGACTCAAATACCTTGGCTTCCCTCTGAAAGCAAACTTATATAGAAAACAGGATTGGTTCTGGCTGGTTGGGAAGGTTGAGAAAAGGCTAATAGTTTGGAGCCACAAATGGCTGTCTCGAGCTAGAAGGTTAGTTCTGGTAAAAGCTGTCTTGGAGGCAATCCCGGTATACTGGATGTCCCTTTCCTGGATTCCAAAAGAAATTCTTGAAAGGATAAGGAAGATCTGCTTCAGATTTCTTTGGAGCGGAAAAAAGGAAGAACAGACTACACCCTGGGTGAAATGGAAAAGGATTGCAAAAC